>JANTFE010009331.1:42864-55341 GCA_027562315.1 Costus pulverulentus
ATTGTATGTTAGAAATTTATTTTCCATGAGAAAGTCTATGCCTATGATCAATTTTTGAATTTTCTTGGTTTTTGCTTGAGGACAAGCAAGGTTTGAGCCTTATGTGTTTGATAACACCGAAATTTATCGTAATTTCTATGCCATTTTGTTGATGGTTTTGTGTCATATTCATAGACTTTGCTTATTTTTATGCCCTTTTTATCAATATTTATGGAATCTACACTCTTTTCTATTTCTAATGATTTTCAGGCAAAAAGGCATGTTTTTCAGTCGATTTCGAGCAATCCAAGTGCATAATTGAATTCACAACATCCAAAGGAGATCACACGTCAAATTTCAGAAGATTTGGAGCTTCAGAGGAAATTATGGCACCCCCAATATATTCTTTACGATACCGTAATTTGGAGGTTTTTCGGGCAGAGAATCTCATATGATTACGGCACTACCGTAAGCATCTTTACGGTGCCGTATTTTGGAACATTTTTTATCAGAGGATCGATGGAGATTACGGTACTACCGTAAGGAACTTTACGGTACCATATTTTAGGTCGATTTTGAACCCGAAAGATTTAGACATTACGGCACTACTGTAAAAAAATGTTACGGTACCATAATAACGACGCTACTCGCGACTTTCCCAGTCAACTCCGAAGCCTGATTTTTGCGTGGTTGATTGCGAATGATCCAAGCACTTATATTCGATGCTGTAAGAAGCAAAAGGCGAGCCATTACCGAGACGAAGACAAGCACACCAAAAGCCCTAATTTTCGTTCACCACAGAGAGAGAAATTGTCTCACACGCCGCCACCCTAGGTTTCACCGCCGGGAAGCATACAGTGCATCTCCGGCTATGAAATTTGAGTGGAAGCTACGCATAGAGGGGGAGAAGAAGCACCTAAAGTTTCAATGTGAACGGAGATCAAACGGAGGAGAAATCACCAGAAAACCGAGCGTCGCCGCTGTTCGCCCAGATTACAGCCGTAAACTTCTTTCGGTCATACCGTAATTTTCACTCCTCCTCTGTTTCGATTTTCATCATCATGAATCATTGTAATCTTCCCTCTATGATAGCTTAAACCTCTTTTGGGACATGGGGGAGTAATTCACTTAAGTTTTAATGACTAGATGACTATTTTTTCTATTATTTCATCTCGTTTAATCTTACCATGATGATTTTACTCATGTGATGTTTTGTTCTTAGACTCTCCTTAGATCTATATTATTATTTATGTTTTAGAATTTTCGCTATTGACTGAAAAGTAATTGCTTGAGAATTCGGAACCCTAGAATTGCATGATAGGAACTCCTTTTAGGTTAGTTCTTGTTTGTTTGATTCTAGTAAGTTAACTGTCATGATAATAATATAAATCTAGGATTGAGTCTAAGCTTTCAAAAGTGGAGATCTTATGCGAAAGCAAAGATCGGAACGTTGGAGAACCTTGAGTAAAACTAGTGTTGAGATTCGGATGCACGAAAGTGATCCTTAAAACTCCACTAGAGATTATCGACTCAGAACTCGGATGCACTAAAGTGATTCTTGAGTTCTCAGTTTGATGATTTACTTATCATTAGCGTTGGGATGACTCTTGCGCGAGAGCAAAGATTTATCCCCGCATGGTTGTCTGCACGAAAGTGAGATAATCCTTTTATTCAAGTAAATTGCATCTTTGTCATGTTGAAATTAAACTGATGAAATCCCTATTCATGTCTAGTCATAAAAATTAAAGTGAACGAAACCCTAGTCCCAGCTTCTCTCTCTGATAATTCCGTTTCAGCGCTTTGGTCTTCGTTTGCTAGTGTGCACTCTTTCGATTTCCTAGATAGTGAAAAATCAATTATTCGGTACTTAGCAACATAGGTCTCTGTGGATTCGATACTTTCTTTATTACTTCGAGTATCTGTATACTTGCGGACACAACAATAGCCTCACAGTGGGTCGGTCCAGTATATCCACCACTGATATACCCATATTAGATGCATTAGCACATCGTGCCTAACCAGCCCATATACTAGTCTCACATGTACCAAAGCTGTCCCATATCCACTTAGGTTCTTGACTGGGAGAACAGCTTGAGCACAGATCCAATTTGTCTCTAGGGACATTATTATACATGTACGCAATCGCAAATGTAAACAAAGTATAATAACGACAATGCCAGAATGATATATAAAAAATATCAATATCAAATAGTACAAAGGTAGACTAAAACAGGTCTTAGGGCATAAACACCAACACTTTGATGATTTTCTATATTTGGTGATGAAGTATGCTTGAGTGTTTAAATTAAATATGCATGTGTATGGATTTGATAATTTATAGTCTTAAGCCTACTTTCTTTGTGTATATCTTTGTATTAATTTCATACTCATAGCTCTTCAGTTCTTGTGAAAGGGTTATCTGAGGAACACAATTCAAAAAAGTGACACCCTTTTTGAATGAGGTATGCGTACGAGTATTATATTTTTGAATTAATATTGATTGATTAGCTTTATGTACATATTTAGTTTTCTGTGTTATTTGTTGGGAGGAAGACTCCAAAATCACTAGAAAAAGAAAAAAAGGAAAAAAAAGCATATATCTATATGAGTATATGTACTATATATGTCTTTCAACTCCTCTATCCTTTATCAGTTCTATTGTGCTAATTAGAACACTTTAAATTCGTATCAACTGAGTAATCAAGGGTATTCACCACATGTGTTTGACCTTCATGCAGAAAAATTGATGAACAATTTAAAGACAATTCCAACTCTGCTAGCAAGAATATAAGAGTTCCATTACATCGACTATGTGGTTGGTGTACTCTAAATTCGTGACCAACTACATAATAGGGTGCATTCACGACAACTATTTGACCTTCACGTAGAAAGGTTGATGAACAATTTAGAGACATAATCAAATAAAAAAAAGCAAATAACTATGTGGGTATATGCAAAGAAAAAAAATGGAGAAAAAGATTTTAGATATCCTATTCATGTAAACAAAAGCATGATAGCAATGAATTGTACATGAGGTGAACTCATGAAATAGAGATTTTGCATATTTTACAAGTTGCAGCTCTTGTTTGTTTTGCATTGTGAATCTTTAGAGTTAAATTCTGATAATAGTCGACTCATTTAAGAAACTCTTCACTTGAATATGAGACAAAATATACTAGGATACACTTTGGAAATCTGCTTGATACCAGTCAATTATCTTTTACATACTCTACATAAACCTTTAATCAATTTTATTGCTCGAGGACAAGTAGAAGTTTAAGTCTAGGGAGATTTGATGTCATTCATTTATCATATTCATACTTATTTTTGACTTAAATACTTATAATTGTTCATAATCTTCACTTCTATTTGCTTTGACCATATTTTAGGAAAAAATAATTAATTTTTAATGGAATTTGAAAGATCCGAGCACATGGATAGATTCTAGACATCAAGACGATTTTGTCCATAAACTTTTATGCAAATCGGAGCTTCATGGAAATTATGGATTGCTTGTGAAAATCATCACGTCCATAATCTTTGGAGGACCACAAAAGATATCATTGTCGTGCTATGACAGAAATCATAGCCATAAAGTTCTTAGCCCGAAGATTGAAAGAATCTGTACAGTAGAAATCACATATCGTGACCATAATTCTCTTACCGCACTTTAACAAAGTATCACAGAAAAGATCACGGCCTGCCCTTGAAAATAATCACATTTGTTATTCTGTTGGACAAACTTTGCTTAAAGCTATAGAGAAAATCATAGCCCTATGGTGAAAATAATCATGGCCATAATTTCATCTGTCAGCCGTGATTTCAAGCCATTTTTGCTTGATTTGGCTCGTTTTCAAGCCAGATTTTAGGGAAAATTATTATGGAAGGTCTTGAAGGTATTTAGCAAAATTTTGAAAGGTTTCAAGGGGACTTTTGGAAACTTTTCAAACAGACTTTTGCAAGGGGCAATGGCTCGGGCGACTAGGTGGCGACGGAGGTGATTTCTTGATCTAAATGCCTGTGTTCTTTGATTTCTACACGAATCCTCATGAGGGAGCGGGAGCCCTAATTTTGTCTTTCATTATCGATTTCAACTTCTATTTGTCAATTGTAATCAAGAACTTGAAGAATTTGTTGTTTAAATGATGAATATGCTAGCACGAAGTTCTATTCAGGATTAGGGCATAGCCCTCTATGTTGTTTATGACTTGAAATGTGATTTCTATCTTTTAAAGTAGTTTACTTATGCTTGATTCAAACATTGTTATGATTATTACATGTTAATCTTTGGCCAAGATTACGATATTGTAAGATGTCGAAAGAAAAACTAAGAGGTGAATTGCCACGTCAGATCTATAGTATTTGGACAGATTGATTAGATCACAAAAGTAGATTCAATTGATTTGAGGGATTGCATGATTTATCAACAACTCAATGGGTCTATTTCGAGTTAATAACCATGAAAGTAAGGAATTAACTCAGATAGACACCGGGTTGTGCAGTTGAAAAGAGGCAATTTGTACACTTGGATAAATCCCCTTCAGCACAATAAAATTTTTTAATAAGATAAATATAGCTAATTATATCATATGACATAGAGTGGTGAACCCAAAGTCCTAATTCTTTATTAACTTGATTACAACACTTGTTGACTTCTGCTAGTTAATTTAGTAGTTTAATTTACTCAGAATCTAAATCAACACCATTTTATCCATCTAGCTAATAATCTTCAAATTAGTTCGTACTTGGTCATTGATCCTTATGGGACAATATTTATTTTATCATTTGGATAGGTCATGATCAAAGAGCTAGCCCCCTTAAATCAATTTGATTGAGTCAATCCTTGGCGATAGTCCTTGAAGATGTGGAAGGCTACTGACCTTCCTTGGATTTTCTGTTTTTTCTCTCTCCTAGTCTCCATTACTAGCCAACACAAGAAAAGAGCCACCTAGATCAAACCGTAAAACAATAACAAAAAATAGCCCCACTATGGGAGCAACCAAAGATCCTATGCCACTGTTATGAGCTCGTTGGTAATCTGCTCTAATACCAGTCTATTGAAGTCCTAAAACACCCCCTACAAATTTTTTTTTTCTCTTAAGGGGCCTGGAATCATCTATAGGGAAGTGGCTAGTGAAAGGCAAGGTGACCTTGTACAAGAAAGAAACAAATTCTCACCCACTCACTATGACCAAGCCAACAAAATTGGCTTCACAACAATGACACTCAATGTCACACCCCTAGGAATAATATTTAATATCTTTTTGGTTTCACACGAAATTCCCAAGATCCAAAAGCACATCAAACAAAATTTGAGAACAACTTTGTGAACATAGTCCTAAGTGAATAACAATTCAGGTAATCAAATCATTAATCATTAACCAACCCCAAAGATAGAGTCAACATCAAACTTCATTTATATAGCTAGGTCATAAGTACAATGTGATATTATATCCCAAATTGTTCAAACATCTGCTAACACAATATATATATATATACATGAGCATATCATGCTATGCATCACATTACTACATCAACTAAACAAAAGCATATTAGCAAAATTTCCTCTCAACTCCTCCTTCATTTGCCCCCAAGGAAATAGAACTCTTATGGTGGAATGTGTAATTAACCTTATGCAAGATTCCATGCTCATGATTTTGGTACATTGATTAGTTTCCTATATTATTTTGATTAATGATCCTTTCTCCATAATCATATTGTAAGGGCAAGTGTTTGGAATACTACAATATCATGATAAATTTGCTTATGTTATGACACATTTGTCTTTGGCCCTTATAACTCTAGTGGGAAAATGATTTGGTCTCATTTATGGGCATTAAGTAATGGATGTGGAACTAAGTGCTTCATGGAGCAAAGTGTCACATTAGAAATAATGGGGGCCACCTCTTGAGTCCATGGGAGCCACCTCTAGAGTCCCTCCATTCACATTTGATTGGGCCATGGTGAGCCTTTGCCGGCTTTTGTTTTGTGGGCTTTCCCAGACGTGGGTTAGTCTTGCTTCCAGACGTAGAGGACTTTGTTTTGCTTTGTTCCCACTACTCTGTCTATGTACATTGATGAGATTGTAAGACTTCATGGATTTCCAAACGAAATTATATCAGATAGAGATCCTAGATTTCTTTCTATATTATGGAAAAGACTACAAGAGGCATTGGGCACTAAACTGAAATTTAGCACTGCGTATCATCCTCAAACCGATGGACAATCTGAAAGAACAATTCAAACACTTGAGGACCTTCTTGGAGCATATATCATGGACTGGAAGGGTGAATGGGATGGTGACTTGTCCCTCATTGAGTTCACTTATAACAATAGTTTTCACTCAAGCATACAAATAGCACCTTATGAAGCTTTTATATGGGAGAAGATGTAGGACACCACTTTGTTGGGAAGAAGTGGTGAAGGTGGTGAAGTAAAGAAGAAGACTTAGAAAAGCATAAATTTTCATAAGGCAAGTTTCTACCCTATGCCCTACATTCATGGTTTCATAAATATGATAATTTGATAATAAAATGATGTTTAAATCCTAAATATCTAGTTCATACTCTGATTTGTTGAACTCAAAATGAATTTTGAAGTTGATGCTAAACTAATGTGGAGAATTTTAAAAATGTTATCACTAGTTCCTTTGTGACATTACATCTTTTGTGTCCATAATGATTTTGATACTCATAAGTTAGAAATATCATAATTTACTTAGGTTCTTCATATCATCCGTAAGCTCTATGTGTAGGTTGTCATTATAATATGAGTTTTAGGAATATCATCCCTCTTAATCTTTAATTGGTAGTAGCCTGACCTCAAATCAATTTTAGAAAAGACTTGTGCCCCTTGCAATTGATCACATAAATCATCTATTCTGGGAAGGGGATCCTTATTCTTAACTGTCACCTGATTCAACTGCCTATAATCAATACAAAGTCTCAATGTTCCATCTTTCTTCTTTACAAATAATACTGGTGCTCCCCAAGGTGAAACACTAGGTCGGATAAAGCCTTTATCCAATAATTCTTGTAGTTGATTCTTTAGCTCTACCAATTCTGATGGTGTCATTCTATAAGGTGCTTTAAATATGAGTGTTGTACCAGGTATGAGATCAATACCAAATTCTATTTCTCTCTCAAGTGGCAACCCAGGTAAATCATTCGGAAAAACATCAGGAAACTCTTGTACCACTAGTAAATCCAACTACTTGACTTCTTTCCTAGTCAATCTAGTAAGAGGACTTGAAATTTTTGAAAATCCTTCAATAAATCTTCTGTAGTAACCTGCTAAGCCTAAGAAACTTCTAATCTCTGCCACATTTGTTGGTTGCTTCCTGTTGCACAAAATCCGCAAGCGCACGGCTTACCGATGTAGTACTTAAGATATTGTTTCCACAGGGATGGATTGTCAAGTACCAAATCTTCCAATCTTTGATAGCTAAGCGATTGAAAATCTTGATTGGTGATACAAACTAAGCTAAAAGTGCAATAAAATAAAGGTCCTACAGATATGAGAGAAATCGAAAAATCGGGGTTCACCACGTCTTTCAACTTATAAGCGTAATGAAAAGTACTGCTTAGAAAATCTTTCGAAAACCAAGGACATGTCCCCTTGAGCCGTGGACAACTCAACAACTTAGTTAGTCTCCTACTCTCACGGTGGACAACTACACGATCTACTTAGTTAGTCTCCTACTCTTGCGGTGGACTAAGCATAAATAGATCGTGTTGAAATAGGACACGAAGATTCCCCAAGTGGTCTCTACAACTCTCATTGATTTCAAGTCTTCAAGTAATAGAACACACAGGAATGATCTAGGAGGATCCGTTGATTGTGATTCACCTCTCAGTTGTTACCACAATCAACTAAAGTGAAAACCGATCTAGCCAAGAAACGATAGACATGAATGAAACAAACCAAGATCAAATAGCCTCGAAAGATATATCCAAAAGCAATTCTTAACATTAAGACTTATAAATCAAAAAGATGGGCTACGCCCAAATCCCAATTGAGGTTTTTACGCTAATACATACATGGTTACAACAGCAACAAGCCTTCTAATTAAAAGTAAGGAAACAAAACAAGGTAAAGATGGGAAAAGAATCAAGTCAAACTCCTTTCTCTCCTCCTCAAAGAATCCTCCTTCTCCTTAGAATTACTTGCATTCTTACGACCAAGCCTTGGGTTCTCGAACGTAATCCTCCTCTCTTCCCATGGAGCCCCGACTGGGCACTCCCCGGGCCTCTGGGTGCCTCCGGACGCTCCGGGCGCCTCCGGACTCCCCCTAGTGGAGAACTCATCTCTCTTATATATAGACTTCAAGGTGTCTCTTCAAGGTGTCTCTCATTGATGGCGTGTTATCCCCATTCATGAATGTCTCATTAATGGTGTGTGTTCCTCATTCATGAATGCCTCATTAAATCCTCATTCATGAATGTCTCATTAAATCCTCATTCATGAATGTCTCATTAATAGCGTGTGTTCTCTTGATGGCGTGTGTCTCTTGATGGCGTGTGTCTTGTTGGCTGGCAATAAATGTTGAATGTGGGTAAACTCTAACTCTCATCTGAAGCTAAATTTCTTGTCATGAATCCGGATTCACTCGGGTATGTGATCGTTCATCCGTATAACTCTAGAAATGAGTGAATTTTCCTGTATTTAATAAATATGACAAGTAGTAAAGCTTTTGAAGAAAGTTAATGAAATAAGCTGGAAAGAGATGTAAAAGTATGAAAATAGGTATCGATTCACAAGTAAATATAGGTCTAAAAGACGATATAATTTCGAGACATCACTTCCATTGTACAATAGCTTCCACTTTCTTAGGATCCATAGAAATGCCATCTTTTGACACTACATGTCCCGAGAAATCAATTTGATTGAGCCAAAATTCACATTTGCTAAATTTCACATACAACTTCTCGTCTCTTAGTATGCCCAACACCTTCCTCAAATGTTCTTCATGTTCATTATTACTCCTTGAATAAATGAGTATATCATCAATAAGAGGTGGCCCCCATTATTTCTAATGTGGCACTTTGCTCCATGAAACACTTAGTTCCACATCCATTACTTAATGCCCATAAATGGGACCAAATCATTTTCCCACTAAAGTTGTAAGGGCCAAAGACAAATGTGTCATAACATAAGCAAAGTTATCATGATATTGTAGTATTCCAAACACTTGCCCTTACAACATGATTATGGAGAAAGGACCATGAATCAAAATAATATAGGAAATTGATCAAGTACCAAAATCATGAGCATGGAATCTTGCATAAGGTTAATTACACATTCCACTATAAGAGTTCTAGACAAAAGAGTAGAATATGTCAAATTGGATCAGCCCAAATATCATGCATATGACTCGTAAAGAAATAATACATAGACTCATACAACATAGGAGTCATTGAAACTATCTTCAAGTCTCCGTGCCAATAAAATTGGTTTGAGGCCATTTGGTAAAGTACACAGTTATGGTAACAAAGGGTCAAGCTGCCCTATTTCCAGAAATTCCAGGGCATTGATCTCGCAAATCCAGTCGATTTAAGATTACAATGCATCACTTCTTCCCCAAGCCCAAACGAAGTTGCTAGTAAAAATCCTATTTTTTTTCCTTATGTTTACTTCATTTTTACCTCATTAGTCACCCCTAGTATGAGGTATCATCACCAAGTTCATCTTATCCTCATGACAAGCTTGAGGTGGTTATAAAGAAAAGCATGAGGTGTTTTTCTCTTTATACATTTCACTTAAATACTTATATCCTTTCTCTCTTCTTTGTTTTCACTTTACAAAATAATGAGAAATCACTTAATTAAATTCTCAATTAAGTGCTCAATATGCATCCTAATGGATTATATTTATACATTATTCTTTTGATGTTAGAAGATCAATCATGGATATCACACTCAAACCAAACCAACTCTTGCTCAAACCTTTTTTTTCCTTTTTTTTTCTTCTTCCTTTTTTTATTACAGTCTTCAGACAAATACAAGCCTACCACTCTTCCCATTACAAGAAATTCTAGCAAGGTAGCCAAGCAAAGGAAAAAAGTGTTGGGAATCCCCGGGCCAAATTTAAAATTTTATTACACAGGAAGCATAGGCCTGAAACAAAATTCCCAGAGCGCCAGGATCACTTACGAGTGAGAAAACCGATGGATGTGAAGAGTGTACCTTTTAGCAATTCTTAGAGCAAAAGCTGATGATGAAGACATGCACAAGAGGGCGTCTCGCACAAACAGACTCCTCGAGTCCTCTCGACCTCCACGCTTGGTGCTAGCCTCAGAAGGTGAGATCCACACCTAAGAGAGGGTTGCTTGTTGCTTGTGCCAACAAGCTGTCCTTTGCTTGGCTGCAAGGAGTGGGAAGCACTCCCACTTGCGCCAAGGCTTGATGAGGAAGGAGGAGGAGTGCCAAGGAGAGGTGAGGACCTCTTCCACTTGCACAAGGGGCTTCTTCACCTTGCTGCCCACTTCTTCAAAGTGGCACCACCACCAAGAGGAGGAGGAGGGGAGGCGACAACTTGAAGTGGCGGCTAGGTTTAGAGATAAGGAGGGCGACTAGGGCTTCTAACTTGCATTTTTTATGCGCCTAGGACTCCTCCATATATATAAAGAATTGAGGCAGGTCCCCTCACTTAAGTTATGAATATAAATATTTGATTTATTCACTTAAGTTATGGGTGGCCCCCACGACTTAAGTCACGAATATAAATATTTATTTTATTCACTTAAGTTGTGGGCGGCCCCCATGACTTAAGCTATGATTAAAATGAATATAAATATTTATTTTAGCGCTAAAATCGCAGGCCCCTCTAGTTACGTTTAATTAAGTCAAGAAAGCCTCTAAATAATTCCGGAGCTAAAATACGACTTTTGACCCATCGACTAGACTTAGTCTATCGAGGTCACCCAAAGGTCAACCGGGGTCAAAATGCAACCAATCTCCATATGAACATCTTAGACTCATCAAATGCATCCGCAATGCATTAGACTCCCAAATAGATCTGAATCAACCAATGACTCGATCAAGGCTATCTGATTAGTATGAGAACTCGAGTGTCTAGGTGTATACCTTATAGGTTCTTCAAATGTTGTCAGTGATAATCTCATATCATCACATGCAATGAGTGGCACCTAGCAATACATCATTGTTACTCAAGTCTTCAGAATGGATTCATCATCGACATCCTCTAAAACTACGACAAAGTACATGTACGTATTTGTCCTTTTGCCAGGTTGACGTTGGACGAGATTAAAGGGTTTGAAATGAAGATCGTCTCTAGGTAAGAAGCTCAAAAACATGATAACCCTAAGCATGCAGTTCTAGCAAAAATCAGTAAGTAAGAAAATAAACAAAAAGAGAATAGAAGGATGTCACCTATGGCCCCTATTAGGGAAGGGGCCTAAACCCCTTTCTTTGTCCACGCTCCCAGATCTTGGCGATGAGGCTTAGAAGAGGGTGATTAAACGTCCAACAATCATATCAAATAAGCAAGGGGAGACCAGTAAAAGCTTAAACATGACAACAATCATGTTAAATGTTCTAGATTCATTAACTTCAATTCTAAAGGTTGATGGATTCATAGATGTGACATTTCATTAATATAACATTATTGAATTATGAGATAAACTGACATTAATAAAAAAAAAGTAGGAGCTTAAACATGACAACAATCATGTTACATTTAACTAATGAAATTCAAGAACATTAATCCATCTTACGAATAAGTAAAGAAAGTTGGCATATATCATCCTTTTTCCAAATAGTGCACTCTTAAAATATCATATGATGGTATTTATAGAACCTTCAAGGTATGTTGTAACACATTCTTATCTTAAAATATCTATAAACAAGAAAATTTTAATTCAAAATTAGAACCTAAATATATTGATAAAGTTTTGAAATATGAGTTTTGGATATTTTCCATGCATGATAAATGAATTAATTTTTATGAAATAATATATCAAATTTAATGCCTAGGCACTAAATAGATATTTAGAAAAAAAAAACTAGATGAAGTTAGCATAGTGCTTCGAAACAAGGTGTCATGCCTCGAGACCCACCCGGGCTCACATCGAGACACCCAGCCTCGGGACACGGCAAAGCCGGACCCACCATGCCAACCACACAGATTAGAGAACCAGGAATAATGACAAAGGATCATATAACAACAATCTAGTATATAACATAGCAGACCAACGTAGCGGTCAAAGTCAATAGGAATACACGACTAACAACCTCGGTCAAAGTCAACCTTGGTCCATGACTAAATCATACAGTCCAACATAATATAACAACAATAATAATAGCATGCGATGAAAGTAGAAAACAGAACACATACAGGGTAGACGGCTATCTGTCTATTTACTGTGTTCCTGATGAAGCTGCGCCTGAACCTGGAGGCAAAGCAAAGGGGGTTAGCCGGGAGGCTAAGTAGGGATTAGTAGGTAAGATGATGCATAAGTAGAGTTCAAAAGAATACAAC
>JANTFE010009331.1:76038-86566 GCA_027562315.1 Costus pulverulentus
TGAGATTGTAAGACTTCATGGAGTTCCAAACGAAATTATATCAGATAGAGATCCTAGATTTCTTTCTAGATTATGGAAAAGACTACAAGAGGCATTGGGCACTAAACTGAAATTTAGCACTGCGTATCATCCTCAAACTGATGGACAATCTGAAAGAACAATTCAAACACTTGAGGACCTTCTTGGAGCATATATCATGGACTGGAAGGGTGAATGGGATGGTGACTTGTCCCTCATTGAGTTCACTTATAACAATAGTTTTCACTCAAGCATACAAATGGCACCTTATGAAGCTTTATATGGGAGAAAATGTAGGACACCACTTTGTTGGGAAGAAGTGGTGAAGGTGGGGAAGTGAAGAAGAAGACTTAGAAAAGCATAAATTTTCATAAGGCAAGTTTCTACCCTATGCCCTACATTCATGGTTTCATAAATATGATAATTTGATAATAAAATGATGTTTAAATCCTAAATATCTAGTTCATACTCTGATTTGTTGAACTCAAAATGAATTTTGAAGTTGATGCTAAACTAATGTGGAGAATTTTAAAAATGCTATCACTAGTTCCTTTGTGACATTTTGGTACTCATGAGATGAGTACATCTTTTGTGTCCATAATGATTTTGATACTCATAAGTTAGAAATATCATAATTTACTTAGGTTCTTCATATCATCCGTAAGCTCTATGTGTAGGTTGTCATTATAGTATGAGTTTTAGGAATGTCATCCCTCTTAATCTTTAATTGGTAGTAGCCTGACCACAAATCAATTTTAGAAAAGACTTGTGCCCCCTGCAATTGATCAAATAAATCATCTATTCTGGGAAGGGGATCCTTATTTTTAACTGTCACCTGATTCAACTGCCTATAATCAATACAAAGTCTCAATGTTCCATCTTTCTTCTTTACAAATAATACTGGTGCTCCCCAAGGTGAAACACTAGGTCGAATGAAACCTTTATCCAATAATTCTTGTAGTTGATTCTTTAGCTCTACCAATTCTGATGGTGCCATTCTATAAGGTGCTTTAAATATGGGTGTTGTACCAGGTATGAGATCAATACCAAATTCTATTTCTCTCTCAAGTGGCAACCCAGGTAAATCATTCGGAAAAACATCAGGAAACTCTTGTACCACTGGTAAATCCAACTACTTGACTTCTTTCCTGGTCAATCTAGTAAGAGGACTTGAAATTTTTGAAAATCATTCAATAAATCTTCTGTAGTAACCTGCTAAGCCTAAGAAACTTCTAATCTCTGCTACATTTGTTGGTTGCTTCCTGTTGCACAAAATCCGCAAGCGTACGGCTTACCGATGTAGTACTTAAGATATTGTTTCCACAGGGATGGATTGTCAAGTACCAAATCTTCTAATCTTTGATAGCTAAGCGATTGAAAATCTTGATTGGTGATACAAACTAAGCTAAAAGTGCAATAAAATAAAGGTCCTACTGATATGAGAGAAATCGGAAAATCGGGGTTCACCACGTCTTTCAACTTATAAGCGTAATGAAAAGTACTGCTTAGAAAATCTTTCAAAAACCAAGGACATGTCCCCTTGAGCCGTGCACAACTCAACAACTTAGTTAGTCTCCTGCTCTCGCGGTGGACAACTACACGATCTACTTAGTTAGTCTCCTACTCTCGCGGTGGACTAAGCATAAATAGATCGTGTTGAAATAGGACACAAAGATTCCCCAAGTGGTCTCTACAACTCTCGTTGATTTCAAGTTTTCAAGTAATAGAGCACACAAGAATGATCTTGGAGGATCCATTGATTGTGATTCACCTCTCAGTTGTTACCACAATCAACTAAAGTGAAAACCGATCTAGCCAAGAAACGATAGACACGAATGAAACAAACCAAGATCAAATAGCCTCGAAAGATATATCCAAAAACAATTCTTAACATTAAGACTTATAAATCAAAAAGACGGGCTACGCCCAAATCCCGATTGAGGTTTTTACGCTAATACATACATGGTTACAACAGCAACAAGCCTTCTAATTAAAAGTAAGGAAACAAAACAAGGTAAAGATGGGAAAAGAATCAAGTCAAACTCCTTTCTCTCCTCCTCAAAGAATCCTCCTTCTCCTTGGAATTACTTGCGTTCTTGCAACCAAGCCTTGGGTTCTCGAGCGTAATCCTCCTCTCTTCCCATGGAGCCCCGACTAGGCACTCCCCGGGCCTTTGGGTGCCTCTGGACGCTCCGAGCGCCTCCGGACTCCCCCTAGTGGAGAACTCATCTCTCTTATATATAGACTTCAAGGTGTCTCTCATTGATGGCGTGTTATCCCCATTCATGAATGTCTCATTAATGGTGTGTGTTCCTCATTCATGAATGCCTCATTAAATCCTCATTCATGAATGTCTCATTAAATCCTCATTCATGAATGTCTCATTAATAGCGTGTGTTCTCTTGATGGCGTGTGTCTCTTGATGGCGTGTGTCTTGTTGGCTGGCAATAAATGTTGAATGCGGGTAAACTCTAACTCTCGTCTGAAGCTAAATTTCTTGTCATGAATCCGGATTCACTCGGGTATGTGATCGTGCATCCGTATAGCTCTAGAAATGAGTGAATTTTCCTGTATTTAATAAATATGACAAGTAGTGAAGCTTTTGAAGAAAGTTAATGAAATAAGCTGGAAAGAGATGTAAAAGCATGAAAATAGGTCTCGATTCACAGGTAAATATAGGTCTAAAAGACGATATAATTTCGAGACATCACTTCCATTGTACAATAGCTTCCACTTTCTTAGGATCCATAGAAATGCCATCTTTTGACACTACATGTCCCAAGAAATCAATTTGATTGAGCCAAAATTCACATTTGCTAAATTTCACATACAACTTCTCGTCTCTTAGTATGCCCAACACCTTCCTCAAATGTTCTTCATGTTCATTATTACTCCTTGAATAAATCAGTATATCATCAATAAGAGGTGGTCCCCATTATTTCTAATGTGGCACTTTGCTCCATGAAACACTTAGCTCCACATCCATTACTTAATGCCCATAAATGGGACCAAATCATTTTCCCACTAAAGTTGTAAGGGCCAAAGACAAATGTATCATAACATAAGCAAAGTTATCATGATATTGTAGTCTTCCAAACACTTGCCCTTACAACATGATTATGGAGAAAGGACCATGAATCAAAATAATATAGGAAACTGATCAAGTACCAAAATCATGAGCATGGAATCTTGCATAAGGTTAATTACATTCCACTATAAGAGTTCTAGACAAAAGAGTAGAATATGTCAAATTGGATCAGCCCAAATATCATGCACATGACTCATAAAGAAATAATACATAGACTCATACAACATAGGAGTCATTGAAACTATCTTCGAGTCTCCGTGCCAATAAAATTGGTTTGAGGCCATTTGGTAAAGTACACAAAAAGATATAAGGGTTATGGTAACAAAGGGTCAAGCTGCCCTGTTTCTAGAAATTCCAGGGCATTGATCTCGCAAATCCAGTTGATTTAAGATTACAATGCATCACTTCTTCCCCAAGCCCAAACAAAGTTGCTAGTAAAAACCCTATTTTTTTTCCTTATGTTTACTTCATTTTTACCTCATTAGTCACCCCTAGTATGAGGTGTCATCACCAAGTTCATCTTATCCTCATGACAAGCTTGAGGTGGCTATAAAGAAAAGCATGAGGTGTTTTTCTCTTTATACATTTCACTTAAATACTTATATCCTTTCTCTCTTCTTTGTTTTCACTTTACAAAATAATGAGAAATCACTTAATTAAATTCTCAATTAAGTGCTCAATATGCATCCTAATGGATTATATTTATACATTATTCTTTTGATGTTAGAAGATCAATCATGGATATCACACTCAAACCAAACCAACTCTTGCTCAAACCTTTTTTTTCCTTTTTTTTTCTTCTTCCTTTTTTTATTACAGTCTTCAGACAAATACAAGCCTACCACTCTTCCCATTACAAGCAATTCTAGCAAGGTAGCCAAGCAAAGGAAAAAAGTGTTGGGAATCCCTAGGCCAAATTTAAAATTTTATTACACGGGAAGCATAGGCCTGAAACAAAATTCCCAGAGCGCCAGGATCACTTACTAGCAATTCTTAGAGCAAAAGCTGATGATGAAGACATGCACAAGAGGGCGTCTCGCACAAACAGACTCCTCGAGTCCTCTTGACCTCCACGCTTGGTTCTAGCCTCAGAAGGTGAGATCCACACCTAAGAGAGGGTTGCTTGTTGCTTGTGCCAACAAGCTGTCCTTTGCTTGGCTGCAAGGAGTGGGAAGCACTCCCACTTGCGCCAAGGCTTGATGAGGAAGGAGGGGGAGTGCCAAGGAGAGGTGAGGACCTCTTCCACTTGCACAAGGGGCTTCTTCACCTTGCTGCCCACTTCTTCAAAGTGGCACCACCACCAAGAGGAGGAGGAGGGGAGGCGACAACTTGAAGTGGCGGCTAGGTTTAGAGATAAGGAGGGCGACTAGGGCTTCTAACTTGCATTTATTATGCGCCTAGGACTCCTCCATATATATAAAGAATTGAGGCAGGTCCCCTCACTTAAGTTATGAATATAAATATTTGATTTATTCACTTAAGTTACGGGTGGCCCCCACGACTTAAGTCATGAATATAAATATTTATTTTATTCACTTAAGTTGCGAGCGGCCCCCATGACTTAAGCTGTGATTAAAATGAATATAAATATTTATTTTTGCGCTAAAATCGCAGGCCCCTCTAGTTACGTTTAATTAAGTCAAGAAAGCCTCTGAATAATTCCAGAGCTAAAATACGACTTTTGACCCATCGATTAGACTTAGTCTATCGAGGTCACCCAAAGGTCAACCGGGGTCAAAATGCAACCAATCTCCATATGAACATCTTAGACTCATCAAATGCATCCGCAATGCATTAGACTCCCAAATAGATCTGAATCAACCAATGACTCAATCTAGGCTATCTGATTAGTATGAGAACTCGAGTGTCTAGGTGTATACCTTATAAGTTCTTCAAACATTGTCAGTGATAATCTCATATCATCACATGCAATGAGTGGCACCTAGCAATACATCATTGTTACTCAAGTCTTTAGAATGGATTCATCATCGACATCCTCTAAAACTGCGACAAAGTACATGTACGCATTTGTCCTTTTGCCAGGCTGACGTTGGACGAGATTAAAAGGTTTGAAATGAAGATCGTCTCTAGGTAAGAAGCTCAAAAACATGATAACCCTAAGTATGCAGTTCTAGCAAAAATCAGTAAGTAAGAAAATAAACAAAAAGAGAAGAGAAGGATGTCACCTATGGCCCCTATTAGGGAAGGGGCCTAAACCCCTTTCTTTGTCCACGCTCCCAGATCTTGGCGATGAGGCTTAGAAGAGGGTGATTAAACATCCAACAATCATATCAAATAAGCAAGGGGAGACCAGTAAAAGCTTAAACATGACAACAATCATGTTAAATGTTCTAGATTCATTAACTTCAATTCTAAAGGTTGATGGATTCATAGATGTGACATTTCATTAATATAACATTACTGAATTATGAGACAAACTGACATTAATAAAAAAAAAGTAGGAGCTTAAACATGACAACAATCATGTTACATTTAACTAATGACATTCAAGAACATTAATCCATCTTACGAATAAGTAAAGAAAGTTGGCATATATCATCCTTTTTCCAAATAGTGCACTCTTAAAATATCATATGATGGTATTTATAGAACCTTCAAGGTATGTTGTAACACATTCTTATCTTAAAATATCTATAAACAAGAAAATTTTAATTCAAAATTAGAACCTAAATATATTGATAAAGTTTTGAAATATGAGTTTTGGATATTTTCCATGCATGATAAATGAATTAATTTTCATGAAATAATATATGAAATTTAATGCCTAGGCACTAAATAGATATTTAGAAAAAAAACTAGATGAAGTTAGCATAGTGCTTCGAAACAAGGTGTCATGCCTCAAGACCCACCCGGGCCCACATCGAGACACCCAGCCTCGTGACATGGCAAAGCCGGACCCACCATGCCAACCACACAGATTAGAGAACCAGGAATAATGACAAAGGATCATATAACAACAATCTAGTATATAACATAGCAGACCAACGTAGCGGTCAAAGTCAATAGGAATACACAACTAACAACCTCGGTCAAAGTCAACCTTGGTCCATGACTAAATCATACAGTCCAACATAATATAACAACAATAATGATAGCATGCGATGAAAGTAGAAAACAGACCACATACAGGGTAGACGGCTATCTATCTATTTACTGTGTTCTCGATGAAGCTGCGCCTGAACCTGGAGGCAAAGCAAAGGGGGTTAGCCGGGAGGCTAAGTAGGGATTAGTAGGTAAGATGATGCATAAGTAGAGTTCAAAAGAATACAACATAACCAACATAAGCAGGAGTGCAATATAAACATATAATACAGCTAAACAAATAATGAAAAATACAGCATGCAAGTGCAACACCATGAGTTGAGCCAAACGTCCCAAAGTACACGCACTCAAAGAGTGGTTCCCAACTATCAGCTCCTACGAGAAAGGAACGACTATCCATTGACAGCGCTAGTGTAGCATCATACACCCAGTCACTGCGAAGTCGCATAAAACAACACTTCGATTGTGACTCTGTTTGGAGGCATATAGTTCATGGTCCTAACATACTATGACTATAGCTAGTGACTAAGTCCAACAGATCCCGGAAGGTGGACTCTATACCAATCAGGCCAATCCGTCCATCCAACATAATATAAATCACATGTCGGCTGTAGAGACAACTAAAATATATATGTACAGCATCTAAATCATACTAATCTAATGTCATGCATTATTAAATCACAAAAACAAAATACATGCAAGCATCATTATGACCCAACATAAGGTAATAGAGCTCAAATGGATATTCAAAGGTAATAATCACGATTAAATTAGCAACAAGAAGGTGCCACTACCCACGCATGCAGTTTGGCACCGTAACAAAGGACGGAGGTAAGATCTCTACTTGAAGTTGTAGGTCTATACCAAGAACCAACCAAATAGCCGTCAGAAATAAACTCGCATGAGCAACCCCAATTCGCTGATACGCTTGTCAGAGTTTGCCAAAAAACTTCGCCGATGGCGATCGCCGAAACAGTAACTCTACCGCCTGAACAGTAATCACCAAAGCGGATCGGAGCTCACCGACACATAGAATCACGCTGGAGCCAAGAGGGTCACACCAGTGCACATGTTTTCGCGAATGGACGCCAAAATCACCGAAAAAGTGGCTAAAGGTATTGGTGGTGCCACTCACGTGTGTCGCTAGAAGCAAAAGGGAAAACTAGGAGAAAACGCGACAGAAGGGAAGGAAGAGTCATTGAAGTCAAAGGGAACCCGCCAAAGCCGCTGGAGGCGAGACGCGGCCGGATCAAGGGTTTCGCATCACAACGTCATCGTACACGTTCGTAGGGGAAAAGGGGAGGGAGTTCATCCGCCACCTGTCATTGTAGCAAGGTAGAAGGCAAGAGAAGAGATGCGTGAGGAAGGAGGGAAACTTGGAGTTCGTTGATGGTGAAGATCAGGAGAGGGAAATGGGGGAGCTGAGCTGGGAGCCGGATGGGATGGGATCCCATCAGGTACAATAATTTTTTTTGTTTTGTTTTTTAACATTACACAAGGCGCATCTACTATCCAAAGTTCCAACTAAAAGAGAGATTGGTTATAAAGAGACACATGCTCATGTAGCAAAATTGGATACTATTTAATAGCTTTTTGCTTTTGCTTACCTTAAAAGGTTTTAAATATCAAAAAAATAATAATTTTTAATAATTTAGGAAATAAAGACATTTATGTTAAGCAACAACTTGTCTGTGAAAATTTTGAATCTCTAAATTATGTTTAAAAATGCTTAAACAAGCTCCTAGAGCTCATAAAGAAAGATTTTTTCAGTTTTTAATTGATCAATATTTTGATAGTGAAAATGGTAGTGCTCCTTTTATTAAACATGAAATTGAACTTGGCCTTTAGTACCCAATTTGCATAAATTTTGATTTTCACAATTACTTGAGGCCAATTACTTCAATTGTAAAGCTAATGTAAAAAGTAAAAGGGCTATTTCTAGGAATGAGTATTATTTTTTAGTTTTCCAACAAAAGAAAGCTCAGTAGACGTTTAAACAAAATAAAGTGAGTGAATTACCGATAGTTGTTATATATAAATTCTTAGAATATATTTTTGAAAAAAAAACATTTCACTAGGACTATATTTGATCACACACAAATATATATTATGATTATTCTAATACCATAAATTTATCTAAAATTATATTTTATATTGTTTTAAGCAAATTATATAGACTTAATACATTATCCATAAGTGAATCATGTAGCTAAGAATAATATATTATTATAGTATTTTATTATTATTAAGCAATTGACTAACACTTTTTTTTTTCCAAAAACCTTTGACTGTAAAAAGTTTTATAGTTTAATAATGCAATTAGAAACTTATTATCAATCACTTTCAAAATTTCATGACGTTGGTGGTGTACATGAAGTTGGTTGCTACACCACTTTAGAAGAATTTCAATTTTTCATGTTTATGTATTTTTTTTTTAATTGAGTAATGAGGACAAGATTTGACTCTAAAATCTTGTTATCAACAATAATAGTTCTTACCAATTATACCCTTTATTTATAATAAATTTATATCATAACATTTCAGGTTCATATGCACTTAATTAAGGAAACTTTTCATTTTATTCTAATGATAATGCACAAATACAGAGGCTACTATTGTTGTTTATATTATATGTCTTCACTCATATCATGATTTATACATCATTATCAAAAAGATTTAAAAAAAAACTGAAGAGAAAGAGATTGGCAGCCCGTGATTTTATTTCCTCAATTTTTAGTCTATTCAAATTATTTCAAAACTAATAAATTATTCTACTAATATTACGTTTGATTACATTAATTTGATATGAAGTAGTTGAATTTTAAAACTTTTGTTGCCTAGTTCTCAAATCTCGAGGTAAATATTAGTCGCACTCTCGCATCCACGTCAAAGGAAAAAGCAAATAATAACAAAAATCAACACTAATAAATGTTACTTTTTGGTTTGCCCTCAAACCAATCCTAATAATAATAGTAGTAATTAGTAATAATAATAACATTAATAGTAATGGTAATAATTGTACTAGTATTAGTAATACTAATACTAATACTACTAAAAAACTACTACTACTACTACTACTAATAATAATAATAATAATAATAATAATAATAATAATAATAATAATAATAATAATAATAATAATAATAGGGGCTCACCCTTCTCAATTAAAGACAATGTAGCCAACACATGTCATTCCAAGGAGGTGTCAACTTTAGTCAAAGTCTAACTTATGCTTGCTCATAACCAAACAAGTACTCCTTCGCATAGAGCTTAGGTAGGAGTATTTGTTGAATTATTGCCCCCCAACAATGTTCAAGAGGAACCCTATTCCCTTAACAAGGAAGAGTACTTGTTGAATTATTGTCATAGAGCTTAGAAAGTGTATGCACACTTTATTAGCTTCATCATTAAGTGATGTCATTAAGTGAAAGAGCACCATGCGGATCACTAATATGATCATACTAATTTGGGAGAAGGGGACTTAATTGATTTATCACCCCAAAACGATATACAAGGGGCACCCCCATTCCACTCAAAAGGAAGGAGTGCCCCCTATTAGAACTTATGCAAAAAACATATTGGCAATATTGAGTGTGTATGCTTTAATAGCTTCATCCTCAAGGAGATGTCATTTAAATTAAAGAGCTCCATGAAGACCACTAGTATGCCCCCCCTATGTATTTGGAGCAAGCTACATTGGACGTAGCCTCAACCATATGATAAAATGAATTGCAAATTGATGAGGTTATCTTATATATTTAGGGCAAACCATATTGAATTGTATCCTCCACCATATGGCCACACACATGGGGATCATTCCCTCGTATATGCGCAAGGGCATATCATTAGTTCCGCCAATACCATTACCTAGTAATGAATGCAAAGATATAGCCATAAACACAATAAAAGGTTCTAATAGAATGGAAGAGCCATAGTTAAAGCTTCTCTTCTACAAAACTATTGTGGAGATAGTGTTCCCTGCAACATTTTCCCAATGTACTACCTACTTTGCCTCTCCTTCCTCCCCATTAGGAGCCAAATGAGTAGAGATACTTGGTGATCGAGCCTGCTTGTACTAGTTCTGAGCTAAAGATCAACAACACCAAGCACGAATCAGGGTTCTAAACATTAATTGTAACACTATAATTTGGATTAGCCATCTGAATTGATTGTTAAATGTTGAAAAAGCTGAAGAACAAGCATGGACAATGATAGGGGGAAAAAAGTAATATGCCCAGGGACGAAAGCAATTAAAAGTATCTGTAGAAAGTGGTTTAAAGACTGTACTGTCTCCTTATTGAAACAAACATGGCCTCTATGTAATCACCTCAGGCAAACACATCGCCTCAAAGGTTTGAC
>JANTFE010009332.1:14086-25483 GCA_027562315.1 Costus pulverulentus
GTTCCTTGGCTTGTGCAATTGCTCCATTGTTATCACAATAGATTTCAATGGGATCCACTACACTTGGAACCACCTGAAGTTCATAAATGAACTTCCTAATCCAAACGGTTTCTTTGGCTGCCTCAGAAGCGGCCACATACTCAGCTTCGGTTGTAGAATCAGCTATGGTGGATTGCTTGAAGCTCTTCCAGCATACAGTGCCTCCATTTATCTTGAATACATAGCCGGCCTGCGATCTGAAGTCGTTAGGGTTAGACTGGAAAGACGCATCAATGTAGCCCTACATACTGAGCTCTTCCTGTCCCCCATAGACCAAGAACAAATCCTTAGTTCTTCTCAGATACTTTAGGATGTTCTTTACAGCCACCTAGTGCTGTACTCCAGGATTAGATTGGTATCGGCTGGTTATTCTCACAGCATAAGCCACATCTAGTCTAGTACACAACATTGCATACATGATCGATCCTACTGCCGAAGCATAGGGCACTCGACTCATGTCATCCCTCTCAGCCTGTGTGGTGGGACACTAGCTCTTTGAGAGAGTAAGGCCATGTCTCACTGGAAGGTACCCTTTCTTGGATTGCTCCAAGCTAAACCTCTCCAGGACCTTATCAATGTATGTACTCTGACTAAGGGCTGGGAGCTTCTTAGATCTATCCCTGTAGATCCTCACGCCTAGGATATAGGCAGCCTCCCCTATGTCCTTCATCTCAAAACACTTCCCTAACCATGTCTTCATAGCTTGAAGACTAGGGATGTCGTTCCCGATGAGCAGTATGTCATCGACATACAAGACCAGAAAAGTCACCAAGCTCCCACTGAATTTTCTGTATACACAGGCATCATCTTCTCTTTTGATAAAGCCATAATCTCTCACAGCTTCATCAAATCGAAGATTCCAACTTCGAGATGCTTACTTTAATCCATAGATAGATCTCTTTAGCCTGCAAACCTTACTGGCCTCTGCAGGATGGACGAAGCCATCAGGTTGTGTCATATACACATCCTCAGTCAGCATTCCATTAAGGAAAGTTGTCTTCACATCCATCTGCCATATCTCATAGTCATGATATGCAGCTATAGCAAGCAGAATCCGAATGGATTTGAACATGGCAACTAGCGAGAATGTTTCATCATAATCCACCCCGTGGACTTGCTTGAATCCTTTAGCCACTAATCTACCTTTATAGGTAACTATGTTGCCATCCATGTCTGTCTTCTTCTTGAAGACCCATTTACAGCCTATGGGTTTTACCCCATCCAGCAGCTCAACCAAATCCCAGACTTGGTTAGCTGACATGGAATCCATCTCGGATCGCATGGCCTCAAACCATTTCTCGGAGTCCGATCCACTGACCACCTCATCATAAGTCCTGGGTTCATCCTCAATGATGAAGATCCCGTCGTTTTGGGTCGGCAGCGACCCATACCTCTCAGGTGCACGACGAATTCTCCCAGACCTACGTGGGGCCTGTGTCTGAGCCTCTGGTTGCCCATTAACCGGTGCAGGTGGCTCAGGTTCCATCTCTCCTGCTGTGTCTTGTGGTTGACCTTGGACCTCATCCAAGTCAAAGTTTCTCCCACTGGTACCTTTCAAGAGAAAATCTTTCTCGAGAAATACGGCAGTCCGAGCAACAAAAACTTTGTTCTCGGTGGGATTAAAGAAGTAGTATCCTTTGGTTTCCCTATGATACCCCACAAACACACATTTATCAGATCTGGGTTCTAGCTTGCTAGAATCCTGACGTTTGACATAAGCCTCACATCCTCAGATCCGCATAAATGATAGCATTGAGTGTCTCCCAGTCCACAACTCATGTGGGGTCTTAGGAACACTCTTTGACGGAGCGTTATTCAGTGTCTTGATTGCTGTAAGTAATGCAAAACCCCAGAAATACGGAGGTAGAGTTGCGTGACTCATCATAGATCGAACCATGTCTAACAAAGTTTAATTTCTCCTCTCAGACACCCCATTCTACTGAGGTGTTCCAGGAGGAGTTGGGAAAGAATCCCACACTCTCTAAGATAGTCAACAAACTCATGGCTCAAGTACTCTTCGCCTCGTTCAGATCGAAGAGCCTTAATGGATCGTCCAAGCTGGTTTTCCACTTCATTCTTGAACTCCTTAAATTTCTCAAAGGATTCAGACTTATGTCTCATCAAATAGACATAACCATATCTACTGAAGTCATCAGTAAATGTGATGAAGTAGACATACCCACCTCTAGCTTGTTTGTTGAATGGCCCACACACATCACTGTGTATTAGATCCAACAAACCTGTGGCCCTCTCACCATGCTTGGTGAATGGTGCCTTTGTCATTTTGCCCAACAAACAAGGCTCGCATGTGTCAAATTCTTCCAAGGAATCTGAATCTAGGAATCCATTTGCATGGAGATTTTGGATGCGATTCTTGTTGATGTGCCCTAAATGACAATGCCAAAGATAAGTATTATTTAAACCACTTAACTTGATCCTCTTAGCATTCACGTTGCACACAGAACTTTGCATGTCCAAGACATACAACCCCTTACATAGTGTACCAGATCCATAGAATATGTTTGCCAATGAAAAAGAACATGTGTTCTCTTTTATCGCAAAACAAAATCCTTTCCTCGCCAGGGCAGGAATGGATATAATATTCTTAGTAATCGACGGTGGATAGAAGCAATCTTCCAGTTCTAGTTGAAGTCTAGACGGCAGTGAGAGAGTGTAGTCTCCTATAGTTACAGCAGCAACCTATGCCCCGTTACCGACCCGAAGGCCAATCTCTCCTGGTCGCACTGTCCTACTTCGTTTGAGCCCTTGCATACTTGTACAAATATGCACTCCACATGCGGTATCCAATACCCACGTATTTGAAGTAGACAGATTGACTTCAACCATGCAAATACTAGAGCCTGAAGATGAAGGTGTAACCCTTCTCCTCTCCTCTTTCTGGTTATGCCTTTTACAACTTTCGAGCTTG
The DNA here is from genome assembly GCA_027562315.1 of Costus pulverulentus. Taxonomy (NCBI): domain Eukaryota; kingdom Viridiplantae; phylum Streptophyta; class Magnoliopsida; order Zingiberales; family Costaceae; genus Costus; species Costus pulverulentus. The sequence continues at coordinate 17,055 of JANTFE010009332.1, forward strand.
AGGTCACCCCTCAAGGTTCGACACCAATCCATCAAGTTGTATCCAACCAACTTGTCCTTTTTCAGGATATCATGACTATGAGATATGGCATATGGATGTTAAGACAGCGTTCCATAATGGGAAACTGACTGAGGATGTGTACATGACACAACCTGATGGCTTCATCCATCCCACAGATGTCAATAAGGTCTGTTGGCTTAAGAGATCCATTTATGGATTAAAGCAAGCATCTCAAAGTTGGAATCTTCGATTTGATGAAGCTATGAGAGACTATGGCTTTATCAAAAGTGAAGATGATGCGTGTGTGTACAGAAAATTCAGTGGGAGCTTAGTGATTTTTCTGGTCTTGTATGTCAATGACATACTACTCATCGGAAACGACATCCCTAGTCTTAACTCTGTAAAGACATGGTTAGGGAAGTGTTTTGAGATGAAGGACTTAGGGGAGGCCGCCTATATTTTAGGCGTAAGGATCTACCGGGATAGATCCAAGAGGCTTTTGGCCCTTACTCAAAGTACCTACATTGATAAGCTCCTGGAGAGGTTTAACTTGGAGCAATCCAAGAAAGGATATCTTCCAATGAGACATGGCCTTACTCTCTCGAAGAGCCAGTGTCCCACCACACAAGCTGAGAGGGATGACATGAGTTGAGTGCCCTATGCTTCGGTAGTAGGCTCGATCATGTATGCAATGTTATGTACTAGACCAAATGTGGCTTATGCTGTGAGCATAACCAGCCGATACCAATCCAATCTAGGTCTGCAGCACTGAGTGGCTATAAAGAACATCCTGAAGTAACTGAGAAGAACTAAGGATCTGTTCTTGGTCTATGGAGGATAGGAAGAGCTCAGTGTTCAGGGCTACACAGATGCATCATTCCAGTCAGATCCAGATGACTTTAGATCACAGGCCGGCTATGTGTTCAAATTGAATGGAGGAGCTGTTTGCTGGAAAAGCTTCAAGCAATCCACCATAGCAGATTCTACGATTGAGGCTAAGTATGTCGCCGCTTCTGAGGCAGCCAAAGAAGCTATTTGGATAAGGAAGTTCGTTTTTGATCTTCAGGTGGTTCCAACTGCTGTGGATCCCATTGAGCTCTATTGTGATAACAATGGGGCAATTGCACAGGCAAAGGAACTACGGTCTCATCAAAGGTCCAAACACAGACTCAGGAGATTTCACCTGATCAAAGAGATTATTGATCGAGGTGATGTTAAGATTAGCAGAGTTGACACAGAGAACAATCTGGAAGACCCATTGACCAAGGCTTTAACACAGCAGAAGCATGATGGTCACGCTAGAGATATGGGGTTGAGATTCCTCAACCTCTAGGTCTTAGTGCAAGTGGAAGATTGTTGGTGTATATGCCCTAGGACCTAATATTGGTCCATTATTGTACTACTTAACATTGATATTTATATATCATTCTGGCATTGTCGTTATCATCATTTGTTTACATCTGCGAATGTGTACTTACGTGATAATGTCCTTGGAGATAGATTGGATTTGTGCTCAAACTTGTTGTCCCCAGTCAAGTACCTTAGTAGATATGGGACAACTATGGTACATGAGAGACTGGTATATGGGCTGGTTAGGTACAAAACGCTAACGCAGACATATGGGTATATCAGTGGTAGACATATTGGATCGACCCACTATGAGGCAATGACTTGGTGTCATGAGTTATCCTCACAAGTGACAGGAGATGTGTTGATCCCTAGACTTGAGGTCATTGACTCTTCTATGTGGTTAAGGACATGCTTTGATAAAACCTAACATCTCGCCATAGTTGGGAGGTCATAATGGTTGTCATTGAGTATGTCACGACCCATATGAGAAGATCAATTGACAGATAGAGGATTTGCCCCTTCCTGAGGGAAGCTTGATATCAATAGGGCCCCTTATGGTTCTATGACTAAAAGTGTATGGCCATACCCGGGTGAAAACCTGATTTAGTCATAACCATGTGATTGGGTTAAAACAAGTGGTGACACACTTGTCCAATTGGATATCAGTTTGGTAAAGGGACTATAATGCATCAGTGCCTAGTTGCGATGATGGGGATGTCGATATCGATATCCATTCCGATGACTTGGGTAGCAGTGATGCATTGCTAGGTGACACTCACTACTTGTGGTGACCTTAGGTCAGCACTGCCAATGTCAAAGGAACCTACAGGGTCGCATACCTTAATGCTCGAGTTTTCGTATTGATCGGATAGCCTTTAGATCGAGTTATTGGCTAATTCAGATCTATTTGGGAGATTCATCAGCGCCAATGGGCCTAATGAGAGGGAAGAAACTTATTAAGGCAAACTTCCATTTTTGGCATATTGATCAAATTAACCATGGTTAACCTCGTTTGACCTTGGGTTAAATTGGATTGGATCCAATGGGTTGATTAACATGCATAATGGACCTTGGGCTAGGCTCATTATATAGTTGGGCTTACTGATAAGTTAATTGGGCTTAAGGAGAAGAAAAGGTAGGTGCATATTTAACCCTAGTTAGACTAGGGTTAGCGCCTATGCCTTAATTAATATCATGTGATTAATTAAAGTTGATTTTGAATTAATCATTTGAGATAAAATAGGGGCTAATTAATTAATTAATTAGAGTCCTATTTTTGTAGAGATTTAATAGGGCTGATTTTATTTAAATTAATTATAGTCCTAATTGGATTAGGATTTAATTAATTAATTCCTAAAATCATTCTCTCCTAATTCTTCTCCAAGCCACATATGATCTCTATAAAAGAGACCCTAGCCCGCCCCTCTCAATGCACTAATTCCTCTTGGAGGCGTGGAGACAAGTGGAGGGGCAAAAGCTTGGGGTTCTTAGAGATTTTCTCCTCTTCTTCCATCAAGACTAAAGTGATCCTTTTCCTCTTCTTCCCTTGGCGCTTCCCCACCTTGGTGATTGGCGCAAGTGTTCAAGAGGAACTCCCTTGGCATGGATCTTCTTCCCGAGGCTAGCACTGGGCATGGAAGAAGAAGACTCGAAGCATCCGTGTGTGTGAGACTGCAGAGGATGCACACTTGGGCGCCTACATCGACATCATCTCAAATTGCTTCAAGGTACCTTCTCATCTCATCGTGTCGACTCCCTCGCATGACGATCTTCACTGGGTTTTTGGGACTAGGCTGTTTTGGGGTTATTCTTCCGCTGTGCTTTCTATGAAATTTTTTTTTAAAATATCCCCGGGGTTTCCCAACAGATTAGCCCCTTCCAAAAGGAAGCTTGATATCCATGGAGCTCCTCTATGGTTCTTGTTGTGTCCGCAAGTTCACGGATACTCAAATTAATAATTAAGATATCGAACAACAGAGTCCTCATTTGCCAAGTACCGAATAATTAATTTCTTACTAGGTAGGCAACCGAATATGATGAAAGTGCAAATGGAAATTGTATGAAATATCAGAGAGAGAATCTGGGAGTAGGGTTTCATTCACTTTAATTTCCATGACTAGATATGAATAGATGTTCGTCAGTCTAATTTCATTATGATAAAGACATAATTCACTTAACAAGGAAATCATCTCGCTTTCGTGCAGACAATTTACAAGAACCAATCCTCACTTTCGTGCAGGATCTATTCGATTGTTAAATAAAAGTGAATTATCAACAAAGAACTTAAGGATCATTTTCATGCATCTGAATTCTAAGTTAATAATCTCAAGTGGAAACTCAAGGATCACTTTCCTGCATCCGAATTTCAACACAGGTTCTGCTTAAGGTTCTCGAACAATCTAATATTCAATTTCTTGCAATATCGTCATGTTTGTTTCATTAACTCAATCCTAGATCAGATTATCAATCATGGCATTAAACTTCTAAAATTAAGAAATAAGAACAAACTTAATTTCTTACGGTGAGTTCTTAACATTCAATTTTAGGGTTCCAAGTTCTCAAGCAAATCACCTTTCGGTCCTTATTGCGAAAACTCTAAAACATGATTGATAATATGAATCTATGGAGAATTAAATAGCAAACATTACAGAAGCAAAATTATCATACTAAAGTTATACTTGACAAAATAATGAAAGATTCATCTAGTCATTAAGAAATCAAAGGGAATTACTCCCCCAAGTCTCAAAAGAATTTTAAGCTAGCATGGTGGAAAGATTACAATAATCCATAGTATTAGAGGATCAAAAATCGAGGAGAAAAGGAAAAAACAACTTTACAGCATGGCTGTAATGGAAATTACAGTCGTAATCCTAGCCTGAATAGTGTCAGCGATGAGTGTTCCGTTGATTTCTCCACCGATCGATCTCCTTTTGTTCTGAAACTTTTGGAGTATCTTCTCCTCCTCTATGCGCAGCTTCCCGTCAAATTTCACGGCCGGAGATGCATTGTACGATTCCTGGCGGTGAAACCTAGGGCGATGGTGTCACACCCCTAGAATCGTCATGTAAAAAAAAAAATTCATTTCAAACCCAGGATTCAAAATATGTCAAATTTGTGCATCATCACTATATACATATCAATTTTCTAGGGTTGCAACAACAACACAATAACAACCAATCATATAGTAATCCCACTCAATTAATGTCATAATGAATCACAATTACCAACTTCAAGATGAGAGATCAAAAGCAACCTTTATTTATACATGAACACAAGGTCACATTTTCTTAGCACTTTACAAAACTTCTTCTTACTTATCCTGTATTCCCAAAAGAACATATACATATCCTATATTCCCAAAAGAACATATACAAGAACATCTCATTTTAGTTCATCACAACCAAGCCAAAAGCACATATACAAAATATCTCATACAACACATCGAAACCCAGCTAAAAGTCTATAAACATGTACTTCTTCAATATTTTCTTCTAGTGCCCCAAGGGAAAGCAACCAAAAGTTAACCTGTAAATAGATATTAAATCAAAAGAGTGAGTTCTGGAAAAACTCAGCAAGATCTATCATGCCCATGGAACAAAATATAATTTTGTTACTACATTGGAACATAGAGTTTCATGGTAAGTGGCATAAGTACATAACTCTTCATGGTAAGTGGCATAAGTCTGTCCAAATGGTATTCAAAGTAGAAGGAGTACATATATCCAAAAGGGTCTTCCAACATGACAAATGTCAAGAACAAGAATCATATGAATAGCTTAAAAGACTCAAGCATAGGAATCATGGTAAGTTCATGATCTCATGGTATTCATAACATGGTAATTTCAGGGTATTCAAACAAAATGTCATAATAGCAAATATGGTATCATATCATGAGTGTCAAATGTCAAAAACTCTATCAAAGTATCGTACATAGAATAGTGGGAACCAAAGCAAACAAAGTCCTCCACGTCTGGAAGCTAGACTAACCCACGTCTGGGACAGCCCACAAAGCAAAACGCCGGCAAAGGGCTCGCCATGGCCCAACCAAATGTGAGTGGAGCGAATCTAGAGGTGGCTCCCATGGAGATCAAGAGGTGGCCCCCATTATTTCTAATGTGGCACTTTGGTCCATGTAGCACTTAGGTCCACATCCACCACCAAATATGGATGGAGTCTAGAGGTGGCTTCCATGGAGATCAAGAGGTGGCCCCCATTGTTTCCAATGTGGCACTTTGGTCCATGTAGCACTTAGTTCCACGTCCATAGTCATAATTCCCATGAATGGGATCAAATCATTTCCCACTATAAGATGTAAGGTCCAAAGAATAATGGTAGCATAACAAAGACGAAGTAACATAATGGCATGATTGCCTTCACATAGTTGCCCTTACACCATGATCATTGATCCATAGTATCAAAGGTCATTATCAAGCTCATTTGATCAAATATGAAATGTCATGAAGCAAATAAATACAAAGTTGATCAATTCATACCATAATAATCTTGGAGTGTAACACAATAACATAATCTCCCATAAGAGGTAGAATGCAAGGAAAGAGGAGAACATTGCAAGATAAATCAGCCCAAGTCATTCACACGAATTATAGGGACATATGGCATAGAACCATACAAATGAGGAGTCATTGAAACCGTATACAAGTATACTTTCCAATAAACCAGATTTCAAACCATTTGACAAAGGATACACAAAGATATGGCGATCAAAGTACCAATAGGTCAAACTACCCTGTTTCCAGAATTTCAGGGTATTGCACCAGACAATGCGCACTGATTAAGGTATTGAAGCATGTCACATATAAGCAAGCTATGATCCATTGGAAAGATATGTGAATCTAATTTCGTATAAAACAGGAATTTCTCAAAACCAAGTTATCAATCAAAAGTTATAAGCAAAATGGTACAGGTAGGTCTGTCTGAAATTACAGCAACTAGATTTTGTATTGTGCTACATACCTCATACCCTACATCTCCTTAAGTATAGGAACTATTGGATCCGTTGGAAAGTGTTTCAAGTTTTCTTTTACAGAAATAAAGTTTCAATTCAAGATCGTTTGCATAGACAAAGTTACATCACAAATACCACCATAAGGTCAGATTTGCATAACCAAATCACCATAAACCATGATTTACCATCCTCCACATTCATTTCCTAACATAAAATCATACAAATTCCATCTAATTGCAATGAGAGGTAGATCAACAAATCAAAATCATAAGTTATACAAGTTATACAAAAATATACAAATTTTAAAAATACAAATGTAAGGCAAAACATAGAAACTTGCCTAAATTGAAGTTTTCTTCCTTTTCTCCTCTTCTTGTCCACTTGAACACCTCCAATCGTCTATCCCTCAAGCCAAACGAAAGTTGCTAGTGAAAAAGCAACACTTTCTCTATTTTTCCCTAATTGTTTTCCCTAGAAACTTCAATAGCATGAGTTGTCTCTCCTAATTTTGTCTTTATCATGAGGTGGCAAGGAAGCATGAGGTGTCATCACCACATGAAGTTTCTTCATGCACTCACACGGTGAATTCACTCATTTCCTTGCCTTGCACGCTAAGCACATGAATTTATTCCATCTATGTTATCTACTTCATCAATTCATAACACATTACCTCTTAGCTAATCATATATGCTCTATGTGGTTGAAATTACCTTTTTGCCCATTTCTTTTCACATTAGTCCCAATGAGTCCTAGTATAAATCTTTAGTTCTAGATGCAATATCACTAGAGGAGGAAACTTGAATGTCGCACTTAGCTACCAATTTAAACTTCACATTTCTCTACAAATAAAATAACTTAGTAGGTATAGATCGCACCACTAATTTTGCCTTGTGCAACTCACATGGAAATTACAAGTAATATTAAAGCAGGGGTATCACAGACGGTGAACTCTCCGAATCCTGGATGAAAATTAGGGCTTTCGGTGTATGTCTCCTCCCCCTGATCTCCTGAGTATTTCCTTTTTTTATCGATCATCAATTGATGGCCTGGATTGTACGAAATCATCAGCGTAAGAATCGGGCTTCAAACAGTCCGAGAAAATCGCGTATACAGGTTATAATTACGGCCGTGTAAATGGTTATGGCAGTGTCGTAATGTCAGCAGGAAGTCTTGGTACAGAAATCGTCTAGAATTACAGTATCGTGAAATTGATTACGGCAATGCTGTATTTTCATCAAATCTCTCGGGTGAAAAATTGGCTCAAAATACGGCCCGTAATATCAGTTACGGCAATACCGTAAAATCCACCAAACTTTCTATAAGAAATTGAACTAAGATTACGACCCGTGAAATCTATTACGGCAGGGCCATAATTTCTTCAAAATTTTCTGTTCAAAATCTGTTAGGGAATACCGGGTGTAATTTAAAATTTTGCAGTCCCAGGACGCAGCGGAAGAATCATTACACCCGAAACATATTCCGGTCCCAAGGATCCATGCGAGAGAGAAGACACAAGGATGTGTTAGAGATGTACCTCTTTTGCTTGTCTAGTTGCCGAAGCCATGTTGAAGGCGCCCAAGTGTTCGCCCTCTACAAGTATCCACGCGTCGACTCCTTGATCGTTGCTCCCTTCCACGCTTGGTGCTAGCCTCGGGAAGAGAATCAAGCCTTAGGGTTCCTTCACCTCCCTTGCGCCACCTCCAAGGATCATGCGCCAAGAAGAGAGGAAGATGCCACCAACTCCTTATCCTCTTCACTCCAAGAGAAGAGGGAGAAGAAGAGTTTCGGCCCTTAGGAAGAGTAAGAGGAAGTGGGGCCACCAAGTCCTTCTCCAAGTCACTCCAAGAAGAGAAGAAGGAGAAGACTTGCGGCCACTTGTAGGAAGAAGGGTTGCACCACCTTGATGTTGTCGCCCTTTGCCCTTGCTCATGCCTCTCTATGTATGTTCACGCCACCAAGGAATCAAACCATTGAGAGGGGGTAGCTAGGGTCCCTTTTATAAGCAAAGAAGCGGTTTAGGGAGGACCAAGATCATGCCAAGTGGGCGGCTAGGATGAGAGGGGTTTGTGGTAAGGAAAGTCTCCAAGACTTTGCCATAAACCTCATTCAACCT
>JANTFE010009332.1:34564-45386 GCA_027562315.1 Costus pulverulentus
AAATGGCATCGGTATGATTTCTTCTCTTGTATGTAATCATTTTAACGTTGATCGTAAAGCATGCAATAGATCTAGAAACCCTCTTCCGCTGTTTAAATCCCTTACATTAGGGTTTCATCCCCTTGTCAAGGGGACTTTCACATTACAGGTGAAATAAATCCTAGTCTAAAACAACCTAATACATCAATTACAAAATAAAATAAAGACTTGGAAAGTAAATCCTAAGCTAAGTCCTACCTACAACAATAGCAACACAATTGTTTAAATTACAAAATTGTCCAACAACTAGTCTTATGATGACACCAAAATTTATAGTAAATTTCATGCCATTTTATATATCTTTTTGTGTCATATTATTACTACTTTGCTTATTTTTATGCCTTTTTTTATCAAATATTGCAAAATCTACTTCTATTTTGGTTTTTCATGATTTTCAAGTTAAAAGTGCTATATTTTCATGGATTTTGAAAGATTTGAGCACATCAATGGATTCCAGATGTTAAAACGATGTCACTTGTAAAATTTCAGAAGAATCGGAGCTTCAGAGCAAATTACGGTACTCCCATTATGGAATTTATGGTACCGTAATTTGACTGCTCTAGCATATCAAAATTACGGTACTGCCGTAATTCACTTAAAGTGCCGTAATTTGGAGTTTTCCCAGCCAGAGAAATTTCATGAGATTACGGCACTGCCGTAACAATCTTTATGGTGCCGTATTTTGGAGCATTTTTGAACAGAGGCTGGATGATGTTTATGGTACCGCTGTAAAGGAATTTATGGTACCGTAATTACAGTCGATTTTCCACCCGAATGATTGTTGACATTATGGCACCACCATAAAGAACTTCATAGTACCGTAATTTTGGAATATTTCAACCCAAGAACTCGTTGTCCAGATTACGGCACTACCGCAAACTTCATTACGGCCGTAATTACAATGCAGCTCGCAATTTTGCCAATCAACTCCGAAGCCTGAATCTTGTGCGGACCATATCTTTTGATCCAGACCTCTAAATTAAGATTCAAAAAATGCTGGGGACTTGTCTTAAAGAGGAGAAGAGACACAAACTGAATGCCCCAATTATTATCTAGAATTGAGGGAGAAATAGAGAGAGAGATGCTTAGGGTTTGGCCTAACGCCGAGAGGCATAGAGACCACCTCAGGTCGTGATGTTTACACTGAAGCTTCGCCTGGAGGAAGGGAGGACATGCCAGAAGTTTCAGAGCAAAAGGAGATCAATTGGAAGAGGAATCAACGAAAGAAGGGATCAGGCACTATTCATCAACGAAAATTACGGCTGTAATTTCTATTACAGCCGTGTTGTAACGTTGTTTCTCCTTTCTCTTGGTTTTCTTATCACTCTAAGACTATGATTCCTTGTATTTCTTTTTTCCATGCGAGCTTAAACATATTTTGGGTCATGGGGTATAATCTCCTTGATTTTTAATGACTAGATAACTATTATTTTCGTCATGATAATCCTTGTTGTGATAATTCTACTTTTGTGATGAACTGTCTTTGATTTTCCTTAGATTTATATTATTAGCATGTTTTAGAATTTTATGAAATAGACTAAAAGGTTGATCGTGAAATTTGGAACCCTAAATAATCATTGAGTTTGGAACTTATCATAAGAGATTAGGTTTGTTATTTGAATTCTGATTTTTAGTAATAAAATTGCCATGTTTGATAATATTTATCTAGGATTGAATTAATGTTATAAACATTAATAGATCTTGCATGAAAGTGAAGATCGGTCTATTGGAAAACCTTAAGTAGAACTTGTGTTGAGACTCGGATGCACGAAAGTGATCCTTGAGATTCCACTTGAGATTATCATCCTAGAATTCGGATGCACGAAAGTGATCCTCGAGTTCTTCGTTTGATGGTTTACTTATTTTCAGCGTTGGGATAGATCTTGCACGAAATCGAGGATTGGTCCCTGCATGATTGTCTGCACGAAAGTTAGAGAATCATTTTATGAAGTAAATTAGGTCTTTATCATAACAAGATTTCACTGATGACCTTTTATTCATATCTAGTCATTGAAATTAAGGTGGATGAAACCCTAGTCCTAGTTTATCTCTCTGATTATCTTTCGTATTCTTTCTATTGCTTACTTGCATCATATTCGGTTTACTTAGCTAGTAAGAATATAACTATTTGGTACTTAACAAAAAGGTCTCTGTGGGATTGATACTTTTCTTTATTACTTCGAGTATCCGTGCACTTGCGGATACTACAAGTTTAGGGACAAAAAATTTTTGGAGCCATGTCAGGGAGTGACAATAGCCCTGTACGCCAACACTTAGGTTTTGGCCGCGACACCTGAAATAAGTCTACCTACTTGTATTTATAAGTGTGTCCTTTCAGATCACAACATCGGACCATAAGTCAATAGTTTGTCAGACTAAGCAACTAAAGATGAAAGCAATGTAAACAAGTGTTTCAACATAACAAGTTCTTAAGTAAGATTCTTCAAGTAGTCATCTCGTAGAGGACGAGGGGCTTCTTAATTCTTTTAGATCTCCTTGGTAATGCCCTTGCATCAGATTGCATGCCTATAATGTTAGACATAAGATAAAACTCATATGATGAGACCTCAAAAACCCTCGCTCAAAATATCAAGTCTAGTAGCCTTCTAACGCGTAGCCCTGATCAAACTATCAATCAGTGGTGTTGTGAACTGTTTCCCACCCTGGTGGGACACACCCACTTATCTTTAGAAGGTGTGTGGTGACAATGGTTTCCCTAGTCCAGTTTTAACCTGGATGTGCCTTCGCAAGGAAACTCGTTGGCCCTAGGCATAACAGTTTGGAATGGACTTGACTAGATTTCCACATGAGCTGGGCATATGGTGGAACTCTAGAGGCATCGTTGAGTGGTTAGAGTTTCATGTTGTTTCTGGCCCTCGTTGGACATGAAATGCCTAGACTGTCTCAATATGGGGAGTTGCTTAGAGCAATTTGCCGGCGTGCCCTCCTTCAGAAGCATGGGTCACTTTGTGCATCTCATCCCACCCTCGTGGGACGCGAAGCGCCCTGTGGAATAAGGATCCCATCTCACTAGGAAATTTGAGATTTCCCGATTAACTTTGTGGGTTGTCAATTCGATTAAAATAGTGGGAGCCATAATCATTTAAAACAAGTCCAGTTTAAATAATTTTAAGTAGTACTAATCTGCTATTTCTTGGAACAATAGCAAATGGTCACTGCGATCTACCCTCGAAAGGGATAAGTTGGTTGGATCCAACTTACTAGATTGGTATATGAGCTTAAGAACTGTGCTCAAGCTCGAGAGGAAGCTCTATGTCCTTGAGCAGCCCATTCCTGAGCCACTTCCATGCACGGCCTCAGCGGCTGAGAAGGATGCTTATGATAAGCAATAGGCTGATCCTTTGGAGGTTGCTAACTTGATGCTAACTAACATATCACTTGAATTAAGAGGGCAATATGAATCAAAAGAGTGCCTCTGAGATTATTTCTAATCTAAGGCAGCTCTTTGATGGATTGGTTGAGCTCAACCCTCCTAAAGTAGACATTTAATGTGTTGAGCCGAAAGGCTTAACTAAGACATTGAAGATAAAGATGGAAAGAGTCAGGAATAACAAGTGCTACTCATGTGGAGGACCACTGATACGTTCCGCAAGTGCACGAAATTATCGAAGTAAGAAAAAAGATATCGTTCCCAACGAGGATTACGTAGTTAAGTACTGACTCTTTGACTTGTTTAAATCTTGGCAAAATTAATAAGTGGTTGTGTTGAACTTCTAAGCATGAACAATTCAAAAGCAGCGTTAAAGAGGATTCAAATTCTAAAAGATCGGGATGTCATTAGTTCACCACACTGACAAGTATGAATCATTTAAAGATAACTCAATCAATAGAAAATATCTATCATTGAAAGGAACTTTTCCTAATGTACGTACTACCTCATTCCGAAGCGTAATACAGTGTTTAATTAAGTTAACTCCCTACTCTCGTGACAGTTAGCCTAACCAAACTCATTAAGTTCTATGAAAAGATGGTTAAATCCTTCAGACGAATCCAATCTACTCTCGTCATTGGATTCATAGGTTCGATTGAAATAGATCAGACGTTGCAATTCACCTCCCGGTACTTCTCGCAACGTCTAATACGCAATTATACGTGGCCAAGGTAAATTACGAAGTAAATACAAATTCAATCAAATCATGATAATATATTCAATAAGAAAGATCATGAATATAGATCAATTCATAATTGTCAGCGGGCTAAGCCCTTAATCCCGAAATGAAGATCTACTCACTCATGTTCTTAAAGGAAAACATGTTTGTATGATGAACAAGTAGGAATTTCATAAAATTTGCAAAGAAATCACTAAAACAATAATTTAATGTGCTTCCCCTCAATCTGACGATGAAGATGAAGTAATCAAACTAATCTTTTTTGTGAAATCTCACCAGAATCCACTCAGAAATCAAATTTCGCCCCTTGTCGCCACCACCGATGTTCTTCATCCGAAAAAGCTCTCTTAAGCCTCGAAAAATCTAATCTTTTATAGCTAGACCGGTTCGGTACCCCTCAAGGAACATTTCTGTAAAGTTTGGTTCAAAACCGGTTCGAATCGGTGGAGAATCGAGTGAAAAACTCGTCAGGGGGTAATTTTTACGGCCTGTGATGAGTTTACGGCCAAGGTCGTAAAAGCTTCTGTGTTTACATGCCTTTGTTCATAGAAAGTTTCACAGACCATGATGGATTCACGGCCTCACCCGTGAAAGTTTCTGTGCACTATTTAACTTAGCCGTTTTTCACCTTTCGCTCAACACAAAAATTACGACCGACTCCATAATTACGGCCAAGGCCGTAAATGTTGAAATCTTCACCATTTTCGCTCCATATTTGACGTGTAAGCTCGTGATCTCCTCGGGAATCATATTATGGCTTCAAAACTCTCGAAATCCATCATTTTTATGCCTTTTTACCTACATTTTCAATAAAACCAAGAAAAGTGAAGATTTTGTGCCAAGTGAAGTAAAAACACCAAAATTAGCACAAAATTATGCAATTAAGCTCAAAATATGATCTAAAATATAGGCAAAAATGTGGTGTAAATACAACGCATCAAAATACCCTAGACTTAGAATTTTGCTTGTCCTCAAGCAATACATCGATACGAATAAAGAATGTGAAGATAAGGAACATTAATCTGTTCTACCATCAATAAAGTTCTCAGTCTACATTTCAGGCATGCAATTTTTCAGAATATAAACCATTTAAGAGAGTTCACAGTAAGAACAAACCGTCAAGAATTTACAATCCAAGAAAGATAAAATTCACAAGTCATGTTATAATGTTCATTCAACACATATCAAGCATCAAATACTTTCAAGCTTAATAAATCTCCTTTAATCAACAGATAGAAAATCATTTCAAGTCACTTGGTGAAACTATAGATAAGAGAGTTTTAATGCAATTTGCTCTTCAAACTGTTATGTGCTATAACATTGTTTAAAGTATACTGCATAGCAATATAATTTAACTCATGGTCTCAATCTTAAGTCAGAGGAATTTTCCACTTAGCTTACACCTTTCTCTTTTTTTTCTCTTTTTTTTAGACTTCAACTCATGTCTTCGGTATGACTGCCAATTTTTCACAGTGCCAAGTAAAGGAGTCATCATTTATTTTTTCTATCAAATCTATATGTATGGAAAAAGCCGGCCAGTGTTAACTCATAACCTCAGATTATGTAACCAGAGGAGTTGGAGCAAATCTCAAGTTAAATATACATATCACCAAATTTCTATCCATGAAAGTCACTATTAAATCAAAGGAAGACAAATTAAACTTTAAGTACAAAGATCACTATGCACATGTTGATTAAACATACAACAATTCATATATAAACTTTATCAATACTAGAATTGATCTTACTCAACAATTTAAGTCTTCATGAAATCTCAAAAAATCTCTAAGTCATCAAATTAAATGCCCAAAATGATTCCTAAGTTCAGAATCAAGGATAAAACAAATTTGATTACTCCTTAACAATCTTAAACATTCAAAATTCATGTCAATAAAGCTTTGAAGGACTAGCAAAACATGAAAAAGGATCAGCATCTCGTTGTAGTATAGTGGTGAGTATTCCCGCCTGTCACGCGGGTGACCAAGGTTCGATCCCCGGCAACGGCGCTAAAAACTTGACACGTCCAGTAGGTGCATGGTTATGTCGAAGTAATATGAAAGATATCGAATCCCACAGGGAACAAAGGCTGACTATTAGAAAATCCAAGTTTTAATATCTAGGCTAATCGAAATGTGGTCAGTATGAATCGTAACGGCTTAAACATGAAAATACTCGGCCAAGGTACAATCATGATATATGCGCATCAAAGTAAAATATGCTCACAATACAATCCAAATAAAATAATTAAAATAGAGTTTGCAATCAAAATCATCAAAGGGCTTCAACCGCGCCCCGAAATAGGGTTTACGCTACAATCATCATTGAAACGCTCAAAATCTCTCTTTTAATAGAAAGAAAACTACAAGGAAGTGAATCTAAGAGGAAGGAGACGATAAACCAAAAGTATCCAGAAGAAACCGTGATGATCCGACGTCTCAATCTCTAAAAATCCGCGAAAATCACCTCATCGTCGTGTTCTTCCTCCCTCCGCCGCTTCGTCACGTGATTTCTTGATCTTTAGGGCATGAAAATTAGGGCTTTTAACACGTTCTCCTTCGAAGCAGCTTTCCATAGAGTCTTTACTTGCCAAATTTGGATGCCAAATGGGTTGGAAATCACTAAAAATCCGAGAGAGGGTCAAGTGCTCTAGACAGATTCGGCTGAAAGAAGCACAGGTGAACCCCGCTGGGTTCACTAGGCCGTGATGTATTCTGGTCAATTCTAATCGCTGCGCATCAGAGAGGAGCACGGGTGAACCCCGCCGGGTTCACCTACCCATGAAGCTCTCTGTGAAGAAATTTGCTAGTTTGCGAAAAAGCTACTGAACCCCGTGGGGTTCACCTGGCCGTATTTTTCAGACTAACTCCGATTGGGCCCAAATTTGACATGTAGCTTCATCTTCATATGAGAAATCACCCCATGGCCTTAGAATCTTCAAAAGAGGTCGAAAATGGGTGATTTTACTTGAAATTTCACAAAAGCACAAAAAAGTGAGGATTCCAAAGCTTTTATGTAAATAGTCCATAAAGAGCATAAAACCATCAAAATAAGCCTAGATTTATCATGAAATGCAAAGGAAAAATTCTACTAAAATGCAAGGAATCAATATCCTAGACTTAAATTATTTCATATGTATAAACATTAAATCAATGATGAATTTCAGAAAAATTTTGCAAAAGTTCCGTTTGTATTATTGGCAAAACCCTGTACAATTATATCAAAAGTGTAGAATATAACTCAGAAAAATCTGAAAAAATACCAAATTGTAGATATTCAAATTTTACAGGGTAATCAAGTTTCAAACATCAAATACCGTCATGTTTTATCATCCAAATCATAGTTTATCATACAGAGTTACTATTCACACTAAATATCAAAGCATGTATATCAAAATCAATCTAAAATGCAATAATTTATCAACATAGCATCAAAAATCATCATATAGCATCCCAAACACAAGATGAATCAAATATATACAAAACCGTCCTATCCACACCATGTTCAGCATCTCTAGGTCCAATACCATCATTTATGTGCAATATCAAGTCTAATGTCAAAATATCGTATAATATCAAGATACAACACACACACACAAAGAAAACATAAAAATGTTGTGTGTGGTTGTATCAGCATCTAGTCTACTAAATCCTGTGCACAGATATGATAGATGTGAGATCTCATGCATAATATCGAAGAATAATCTTAAATGCATAAAAATGAAATAAAGGCACTCATAGAATCTATCAATCCATCTCAGTATGCTCGGAATCCTCGTCCTCGTCTCTATTATGTCGTGTCGATGAAGATGGGAGACGTCGTCGTAATAGCTCCTCTATCGCGCATAAAGACTTGAGTGCCCTCGACTGTCCCTGCTCAAGGCGCGATATGTCATCGCGCATCTGCTCTAGACAAGGGTCTGGTCGTGCTGAAGTAGATGGCCCGGCAGATGTAGACGGCCTATCAGCGGCGGATGGCTCGACTGAAGGAATGTGCTCTGAAATTCTCGGTGGTGATGGAGGTGAAGCTGCCTCTCTAGGACCTCCCCCACGAGTGGGATCCATGATCCAATTTTGCTGAACACGAACCGTAGTACGGTTCATGTTCAACAGCCTCATCATGATATTAGTGTGCCTAAACATGAGATGATACGAGCTCCCAAGCCTCGTAATCATCTTAATGGCAACGCAAGCATCCATGTCAAGTCTGGGATTACCCTTTTCCTTGTTCAACCCCGAGGGGTCGATACCGAGAGCAAGGGCAATCGTAGTAATCATACCTCCCAGAAAAATCACCAAGCTCCCACTGAATTTTCTGTATACACAGGCGTCATCTTCACTTTTGATAAAGCCATAATCTCTTACAGCTTCATCAAATCGAAGATTCCAACTTCGAGATGCTTGCTTTAATCCATAAATGGATCTCTTTAGCCTGCAGACCTTACTAGCCTCTGCAGGATGGATGAAACCATCAGGTTGTGACATATACACATCCTCAATCAGCTTCCCGTTAAGGAACGCTGTATTCACATCCATCTGCCATATCTCATAGTCGTGATATGCAGCTATAGCAAGCAGTATCTGAATGGATTTGATCATGGCAACTGGCGAGAAGGTTTCATTATAGTCCACCCCGTGAACTTGTTTAAAACCTTTAGCCACTAGTCTACCTTTATAGGTAACTATATTGCCATCCATGTCTGTCTTCTTCTTGAAGACCCATTTACATCCTATGGGTTTTACCCCATCAGGCGGCTCAACCAAATCCCAGACTTGGTTAGCTGACATGGAATCCATCTCAGATCGCATGGCGTCAAGCCATTTCTCGGAGTCCGGTCCACTGACCGCCTCATCATAGGTTCTGGGTTCATCCTAAATGACGAAGATCCCATCGTGTTGGGTCGGCAGCGACCCGTACCTCTCAGGTGCATGACGAATCCTCCCAGATCTACGTGGGACCTGTGTCTGAGCCTCTGGTTGTACAGCAACCGGTGCAGGTGGCTCAGATTCCATCTCTATGTCTTGTGGTTGCACTTGGAGCTCATCCAAATCAAACTTCCTCCCACTGACTTCTTTCATGAGAAATTCTTTCTCTAGAAAGACAGCACCCCGAGCAACAAAAACTTTGTTCTCAGTTGGGACATAGAAGTAATAATGTCTAGTTTCCTTTGGATACCCCACAAACACACATTTATCAGATCTAGGTTCTAGCTTGCTAGAATCCTGACGTTTGACATAAGCCTCACATCCCCAGATTTTGATAAAGGTGAGATTAGGGCGTCTCCCACTCCACACCTCGTATGGAATCTTTGAGACGCTCTTAGATGGAACATTATTCAGTATCAGAGAAGCTGTCTCTAGTGCATGCCCCCAGAATGAGGGAGGTAGAGTTGCATGACTCATCATAGATCGAACCATGTCCAACAAAGTTCGATTTCTCCTTTCAGACACACCATTCCATTGAGGTGTTCCAGGAGGAGTGAGTTGGGATATGATCCCACACTCTCTCAGATAGTCAAAGAACTCACCACTCAGGTACTCTCCACCTCGATCTGATCGAAGAGCTTTAATGGATCTTCCAAGCTGGTTCTCTACTTCATTCTTGAACTCCTTGAATTTCTCAAAGGACTCAGATTTGTGTCTCATTAGGTAGACAACCATACCTACTGAAGTCATCAGTGAAGGTAATGAAGTAGTTGTACCCTCCTCTGGCTTGCTTATTGAAAGGCCCACACACATCAGTATGTATGAGATCCAATAAACCTCCTGCCCTCTCACCAATTTTGGTGAAGGGCGCTTTTGTCATTTTCCCTAATAAACAAGGTTCACAAGTATCAAATTCCTCCAAGGAACTTGAATCTAACAATCCATTTGCATGGAGTTGTTGGATGCGATTCTTGTTTATATGGGCTAATCGACAGTGCCATAGGAAAGCACCAACTGAACCACTCAGTTTGGTCCTTTTATTACTTATGTTACATATAGAACTTTCCATATCCAAGATATATAGACCATTGCACAAAGTACCCTTCCCATTGAACATATTTGCAAATGAAAAAGAACAGGAGTTCTTTTTTTTTTCAAATTTAAATCCTTTTCTTGCTAGGCAAGGAATGGATATGATGTTCTTTGTAAGCGAAGGTACACAAAAGCAATTATCTAGTTCTAATTGAAGTCCAGAAGGCAAGGAGAGAGTTAAAATGCCTACAGCAACAGCAGCAACCTGTGCCCCGTTTCCAACGCGTAGGTCAATCTCTCCAAGCCGTACCGTTCTACTTTTCTTGAGCCCCTGCATATTTGTACAAATATGAGCTCCACATGCGGTATCCAATACCCATGACATAGAAGTAGAAAGATTGACTTCTGTAACATAGATACCTGAGCATGAAGACGAAGGCTTGCCTCTCTTCTTCTCATTCTGAAGTCGCACTATGTCCTTCATCATGTGAGGTGATCCTCCACATGAGTAGCATTTACTATTCCTGACCCTTTCCATCTTTATCTTCAATGTCTTAGTTAAGCCTTTGGGCTCAACACACTGAATGTCTACTGTTGGGGTATGCCCTTAAGGCTAATGTTTGAGGCCTTTGGGATTGTATCAGTATCATGTAATAAACTCTTATGTTTATAAAGGCATGGTTATTATTCAGGTTGCTA
>JANTFE010009351.1:14677-25007 GCA_027562315.1 Costus pulverulentus
CATGCACTGAGAAAACCACAGTTAGAAACTAGGAGAACTGGAGGTTGGTTCCAGAAGATGCTGACATTGCTATGCCACCCCCACTTAGTACCATACCACCGCCACCCTAGGGTAGTAGTGATGACCGTTTTGGGATGGGCATGGAGCAGCCATCTGGAGCTGCAGATTCTTCCACACAACCAAACTCAGGCAGCAGATTCTCCAGTGCCTTTGATCCCGGATTTAGATATCTCTCCACTCAGCTGTACCGACAGGAGTAGAGGATGGAGAGAGTGATGAACACAATGAGTGACATGTGAGGTTCCGTGAGCCAGATGACTTATTCTATGCATCACATGCATAAAGACATTGAAAATCTAAGTACCTATATAGAGGAGATGGGAAACTTCTTGTATGAACATTTCGATTTTCAGGATCCCAGGAGGAGTGGAGAGTATGGAGGACCCCAGAGAACGCCACCTATTGATCCTATGGATGCCGCAGCGCAAAGCACTGAAGAGATAGGATCTGATGACGGTGAAAATTGGTAGAGTCTTGTAAGTATCTCTTTCCCCTTTTATCTTTTGTCTTTCATTTTCTACATCTTATTGATATTTCATGTGTTGAAGGGAAGGATGCTTCTTCTGCATATCTGTGTTCGCCGTCACTACTACTCTATTTTTCATACTTATCTTTTTGATCTTCGATGGGGTTGTATAATGATATTGATGATTCATCTTCAATATGGTTGTATCATACTCAATGATATTTTGATGATGATATTCTTTTCAATATGGTTGTATTCACTTGATAATATTTTGATGACATGACATGTTAATGTTTGATGATGATGAGATGATTTGTGGCTTTGAATCACTTCTGAAATTATTGATGATTGATGTTGTTGAATGAATCCAAAATTGAGACTAGAATAAGGCCTATCATGTCAAATTTATTTCTCTTATACATATCTACTTTTGAAATTCTTCATTGGTTGAGAAGTAGGATTTTAGGGAGACATGTTGTTTGAAAAATTTGATTTAAAAGTGAAACTACTTCTTGAATAAAATCAGCATATGAGTATGAATATTTGAATTGATATTGATTGATTAGTCTAATTGAGGTTTTGTTTATTTTACTATTTGTTGGGAAAAAGAATCCAAAATCCACAAAAATAGTGAGAGACTCCCCTACTTGGCACTGTGTAAAATTGACAGTGGTACCGAACGACATGGGTTGAAGTCTGAAAAGGAAAAAAAAAATAAATGAGAGGAATCTATTCACATCAACTCCGATGTCTTTGGTGAAAATTCCCAATACTAAAAAGACATGAGTTCTATTACACTAACTATGTGGTCAGTGTACTCTGATTTCGTCACCAGAAAAAAGGTGGTAATCGAATTAGAGAATGTGATTAATGCAAAAAGAAACAAAAAAAAGTATGTATCTAAGTGGGTACATGCCATCCAAAAACAACAAAAAAAAGAGAAAAATATGAGTGGAAAAAGATTTTGGATATCCTATTCACCTATTCCTGTAAGCAAAAGTATGATAAACCTAAACTGAAAATTGGATAAAGTCTTGAGATTGAAATTCTTTCTTTTATGCAAGTTGCGATGTTTTATTTGACTAAGTTGTGGATCTTGAGAATTAGATTTAGAAGAGGATATATCTGATTTAAAATTTTATAATGCAATTAATGAAGATTTTTCATTGGTGATTGTATGTTAGAAATTTATTTTCCATGAGAAAGTCTATGCCTATGATCAATTTTTGAATTTTCTTGGTTTTTGCTTGAGGACAAGCAAAGTTTGAGCCTTATGTGTTTGATGACACCGAAATTTATCGTAATTTCTGTGCCATTTTGTTGATGGTTTTGTGTCATATTCATAGACTTTGCTTATTTTTATGCCCTTTTTATCAATATTTGCGGAATCTATACTCTTTTCTATTTTTAATGATTTTCAAGTAAAAAGGCATGTTTTTCAGTCAATTTCGAGCAATCAAAGTGCATAATTGAATTCACAACATCAAAAGGAGATCACACGTCAAATTTCAGAAGATTTGGAGCTTCAGAGGAAATTACGGCACCTCCAATATATTCTTTATGGTACCGTAATTTGGAGGTTTTTCAGGCAGAGAATCTCATATGATTACGACACTACCGTAAACATCTTTACGATGCCGTATTTTGGAGCATTTTTGATCAGAGGATTGATGGAGATTACGGTACTACCGTAAGGAACCTCACGGTACCATATTTTGGATCGATTTTCAACCCGAAATATTTTGACATTACGGCGCTACCGTAAAGAACGTTACGGTACCGTAATTCCAGAAGATTTCAAGCCGAGACCTCACTGTCCAGATTACGGCACTACTGTAATGACCATTATGGCAGTAATTACATCGCTGCTCGTGACTTTCTCGGTCAACTCGGAAGTCCGATTTTTGTGCGGTTGATTGCGGATGATCCAGGCCCTTATATTCAAAGTAGTAAGAAGGAGAAAAGAGCCATTGATGAGACGAAGCCAAGCACACCAAAAGCCATAATTTTTGTTCACCACAGAGAGAGAAATCGCCTCACACGCCGCCGCCCTAGGTTTCACCGCCGGGAAGTGTACAGTTGATGACACCAAAATATATAGTATATTTTGTATCATTTTAGATATCTTTTCATGCTAAATTGAGGATCTTTTACTAGTTTTTATGTTGAATACGTCAAATATTGCAAAGTCTACTTCTATTTTGGTTTTTCATGATTTTCAGGTAAAAAGGCATGAAAGAGTTACTTTCGTCAAGAGAAGATCACCCAAAAAATTCCACGCAAAATGGAGCAACTCAGAAAAATATGGTAGTGCCGTATTCTATTTTACGGTACCGTATTTTCGTACGCAACCGTAAATTCAAGAACACTGTTGTAATTTGGAGAGAACCCGAACAGAAGATTTTGCCAAAAATATGGCACTGCCATAAACCATTTTACGGGCCGTATTTTTGAGCATTTTCAGAATAGAGACCTTTGCTGATTTTATGGCACTACCGCAAGGAATTACACGGGGCGTATTTTCTGGACGTTTTTGACCAGAGAGTTCAGCCGATTTTATGGCAGTGCCGTAAACCATTTTACGGGCCGTATTTTTGAGACAACATCAGAACAGAACACGCGAGTGAAAATACGGCACTGCCGTAAAATATAACACAGCCGTATTTTCAAGTCAAATTCGTGAGTTTTGCGGGTCTGATTCTTGCGCGGACTATAACTTTTGATCCAAAGCTCCAAATTGAGATACGAAAGTTGCTGCAGACTCATCTTTAAGAGGAGAAGACACACACACAAAAATTGGGAATTTTCATCCAGAATCGAGGGAGCAATCGCCAGAGAGGCAGTTAGAGTTTGGCCTCATGTTGAGAGGCGTAGAGTGCACCTCAGGCCATGATTTTCATGCTGAAGCTTCGTCTGGAGGAGAAGACAACATCCCAGAAGTTTCAGAGGAAAAAGAGTTCAATCGAAGGAGGAATCAATGAAAGAAGCTCTCGGGCACTATTCACAGCAAGTTTCCTTGCAAAATACGGCTGTAATTTGTATTACAGCCATGATGTATTTTTCTAAAACCTCTTTTCTACTTGATTTTTGATCTTTTGGAATTATGGATTATTGTATTTTCTTCTCCATGCAAGCTTAAACATATCTTTGGGACATGGGGGAGTAATTCCCTTTGATTTTCTTAATGACTAGATAATCTTTTGCTTTCATCATGATTATTTTACCTTGATAATTTTACCTATGTGATTATTGTTCTAAGTTTCTCCTTAGTTTACTTTTTGTCATCATGAATAGAGTTCTTGCATTAAGGGCTGAAAGGTGACATGCTTGAGAACTGGAACCCTAAAATTGATTAATAGGAACTCACCGTAAGAAATTAGGTCAAGTTCTTATTTCTTTATTTTAGATGACTAATTTCCTTGATGATGATTATGAACCTAGGATCAATTTAGTGTGTCAAACATGGAGATCTTGCACGAAAGTGAGGATCAGAACGTTGGAGAACCATAGGTATAACTTGTGTTGAGTCTCGGATGCACGAAAGTGATCCTCGAGATTCTGCTCGAGACAATCAACCTAGAATTCGGATGCACGAAAGTGATCTTGAGTTCTTTGATTGATGATTTACTTATCATCAGCTTGTGATAAATCTTGCGTGAAAGCGAGGATTTGTCTCTGCATGGTTGTCTGCACGAAAGTGAGATAATCCCCTTTATGAAGTAAATTAAGTCTTTATCAAATTAGAATTTGATTGATGAACATCCTTATGTATCTAGTCATGAAAATTAAAGTGAATAAAACCCTAGTCCCAATATTTCTCTCTGGTTATCAAATTACGTGTGTTTTCCATCATTGACTTGCATCATAATCGATTGCTTAGCTAGTAAAAATACAACTATTTGGTATTTAACAATAAGGTTTCTGTGGGATCGATACTTTTCTTTATTACTTCGAGTATCGATTGCTTAGTGATTTCTATTTTTTTATATATTCTAAAAAAAAAATCAACCTGATTGATTGGTGTTGGATTATCTCTCTGTTTTTGATAGATTTGAAATTATGTCTTTTCATCACAATTCATGGGCATCTCAAAGAAGTAAGGTATACATGCCACAAGGTAAGCATGAAGATTATTCACAATACACTCTTGCGGACATATTGAAATTACACTCTATTCCTTCTATTAGATTCAATATTTGTAAATCCAATGATCATTATACTTATGAATGTCAATTTAGATATCATGCAAATCACAATTCATTATGGTATCAAGATGATCAACATGATTCTAGATCTTTTTATGATGATTGCTCTGATCATGTTTCTAAACCATGCTTTGAGGACACTTGAAATTCTAGCTTAGAGTCGATGCTTGAGAAATTGAAGATCATAACAAATCGATGTAAGGAAATTGAAAATCTTAAGGGGATGATTAGTCAACTTGCTTCTCAAGTAGAATCTTTAACTCAAATTGTTTATTTGAGTTTGATTTGGAAACTGAAAAACTTGATTTAGAAAATTCCCCCACTGATTATGATTATTTTGAGATTGAGCCTTATGTGAATATTTGTGAATCTCACTCTAATTTTGAAGATTGTGAATTTGATTTATCTAACAATTTAATTATGGAAAAGTTTGAGGAAATTAAATCTGAAAAACCCTCTTTTGATGAAATTGATGCTTTTGATGATATATCATTTATGGTTAAATCTGATGAATTTGAAAATTGTGATATTCTTGTACCTCAATCTGATTTTGGTGATATTTTTGAAATTAATGATAAATCTCTTGTAGTTAACTCTGATTCTATTAATTCTTTTTCATATGATTCTGATTTTGACTCTTCTGATGATGAATTATTTGTGGGGAAGCATGAGGAAATTAATTTTGAAGAGTCTCATCTTGACTTTAATGATGATTTGAAATTGATAAATTGTTTGATGAAGTGCATGAGGAAATTGATAAAAATTTGAATGTTACAAAGACTGATGGATCTCATTCTGATGTTTTGCCCATATCTTTTGTTAAATCTCCTGATATATTTGAAAATTTGTGCTTTATTGAGGAATCTAATGAAAGACATAAAACTTATTTTGATGATCCAATACTCATATCTTGTGATCAAAGTCCTATTGCTGAAGACATAAATTTGAAGAAAAGACTAATGATTTTACTCTCTGACAAACATAGGAAGATTATTGAATATATTGATTTTGATTTCTACATATTTGAGAAAGCCACTTTGATTGTGATTTACATGAAATTCTGGATTTTTGGATTAGTGGCTAAACTTTTTAGACAAAGGAAAAGGAGGAAAATACATGCTATCTACTTTGGAACTGATTCACCTGCTTCACCATGATGTTTGAGTTTTGGTCAAGCTATAGACCTAAAATTAGCGCTTCTTTGGAGGCAACCCAAGCACTTTTACCTTAGTTTAGTTTCTTTTATTTTAGTTTATTTTTAGAACTAATTTTTCTTCTCTTTTTGTAGGTGAAAACAATTTTTGCGCAAAATACGGCACTGCCGTAATCCATTTTACAGCACCGTATTTTTGGTCTGATTTCCACCTGAGAGTTTTTTTTGGTATTTTATGGCACTGCCGTAACATTTTTTACGTGCTGTAATTTTGAGTGATTTCTTCCCTGAGAGTTCCTTGTAAATTACAGCACTGCCGTAAAGCATTTCACGGTACCGTATTTTAAAGCTGCTTTCTGCTTATTGAGTAGGTGTTTTCTCACTGCGATTTTAAGAAACTGGGTTGAGAAAAATTTTGATCTTTGGCACAACATCGAAGTACTCATCTTTGTCTATCATCTGGATATTTTTTCTGAATTTTGAAGTTCATGGATCATTCTAGGACACATAGCAACTTTTCTAATCTGATTAACTTTTGTGCAGTTTTTGTAGTTTTGTAATCTGAGTAGCCTTCTTTCTGTTGATACCCTAAATTCCTGACAGATTTTGATTCTTTAATTTTCATACGTCTTAAAAGAACATATCTTATTCTACAACTTGGTTTTGTCCATTTTCTATTTGGATCATTAAATTTTATTCCAGGGTATGGCTACTTTTCATAAAAAATTCATAAGCTGCACAGTTTGCATTCTACCAGTTATTGCTTATTTTGCCTTCAGATTCAGAAATCATCAAGAGCAACTGTCTTCCACCTCTAGCCACCACTGCATCTACATCTGACATCACAGTTTCCAGCCGTCGACACTGGATTCATCATCTTGATACTTCTTCTACTGCCTCTATTTCTATTGATACTATTTATGCAGTAGACTCTTCATTTGTGACTGATTCTTTTTATGCAGCATTATTTCTGGCACCCACCAGCCGACGATCTTACATCCAGGACTATGATCTCTAGTAGGCCACTAGAGATTACTCACTCTACTGTCGGCCCCATCATCATTGCAAGCAGCTTTTCAGCTAGCCTCTGTTCACCCTCTGCTTCTTGCCTGCTCGACTCTTTCCACCGGCATCCTCTTCAGACCTCCGGCGACATCTCTGATTCTCCCTTGAGAGAATTATTTTTTATCATTATTATTTTTTGAGACTATTTTAAGACTGAGCCTTATGTACCTTAAATTTGCAGGTAAAATTTTCAAAAGGTACATCTTTGGACCTAGCAGCATCTGCGCCGACACTATTTTTGGACTGAGACTTATTTTTTTTCAGCCAGAGCTGGCTATAAAGTTTTGTGAGTATTGTTTGCACTTTCTGTGATTATTTGATTTGATATGATTATCTACACTTTTCTTCTCTTAGATCTATCACTTTACATCCTTTGCATTGTTTGAGTCTCATGTGATTATACGGATATATCACTTTACATCTGATGATTGTTGAGTTTGATGTTTCTACACCTCTATAATCACCGACACTGCTATTCTGTTTCATATGCTTTTTCGATGAGGTTGTATTATGATCTTTCGATATTCTGATGAGCTATCTTCGATATGGTTGTAGTATACATGATGACATATTTAGTGTTTATGATGATATTTTTTTTTCATATTTTGTGATGATGATGAGTATATTCTTGTTTTATATTGTTGATGACTTGATTGATTGATAATGAATGGATTCAAATTCATGATTAGAGAAAAACCCTATCATGTTAGATTTATTTCTTCAATGCATATCTATCTTTGAAATTTGACATTGGTTGATGCATGAAATTTTGGGTAGATGTATTATCTGAGGAATAAGATCTAAGGTGAACGTATTCTTTTCAATAAAATGAGTATATGAGTATGATTTGGGAATTAAGATCAATTGATCAACCTAGTAGATGTTAGTCTATTTTTGCTATTTGTTGGGAAATAAGAATCCAAGATCCACAAAAATAGTGAGAGACTCCCCTACTTGGCACTATGTAAAATTGATAGTGGTACCTAAGATATGGGTTGAAGTCTATAAAAAATGATGAGAGTGGAAAAGAATAAGACTCCTCTACTTGGCACTATGTAAAATTGACAGTGGTACCTAAGAAAAGAGTTGAAGTCAAAATAAAAAGCATGTATCTATGTGGGTACATGCCGTCCTTGCAAAAACAACAAAATACATGGCAAAACAAAATACATGAAAAAGAAAAAAATATATATATGTGTGGAAAAAGATATTGGAAACCTAATTCCTATAAACAAAAGCATGATAAATTGAACTGAAATTGGGTGAAGTCTTGAGATTAAAAATTCTATTTATTATACAAGTTGCAAAGTTTTATTTGATTGAATTGTGGATCTAGAGGGTTGAGTTCTAAGGATGATATGTTTACTTGAAGTTTTGTGAAACAATCGATGGAATTTTTAATTGATGATTGTATTTTAGAAATTTATTGAGCATGAAAAGGTTTATCTTTTAATCAAATTTTGATTTTTGCTTGATGACAAGCAAAGTTTGAGCCTTATGTATTTTGATGACACCAAAATATATAATATATTTTGTATCATTTTAGATATCTTTTCATGCTAAATTGAGGATCTTTTACTAGTTTTTATGTTGAATACGTCAAATATTGCAAAGTCTACTTCTATTTTGGTTTTTCATTATTTTCAGCTTAAAAGGCAATCGGTGAAAACCCGCGGAGAAACCCGGTTAAAACAGTGTGAGATATAACTTGAGCAACACTCGGAGCAAAAAGAAAACCACGGATCTGATTTCTAATGGAAACCACTCACCTCGGTCGCTTAGCCAATTTTCTGCTGAAAGCACACGCGCACGGATTCTCCACGATGCTACGGTAACCGATCGCTCTACCTCGCTAAGACGCAAACGCAGCGGAGTGAAATTGCAAAGGACCCGGCGCCCTAGCGGGGTTCGCCGGGTGTTTTGATTAAAAGCTAGAAATCAACGTACAAAAGAGAGTCGAGGGAACTCTAGGCGAGCTCCTCGGAGTTTTGCTGGACCTAAGGCCTCTACTAAGAGAAGGCACAAACTACAACAAAAACTGGAAACTAGCATAGCCCTCAGCCCTCTTTTATAGATGAAGAGGGGAGGAGGGTCACATGAGCAGCATGTGAGGCGGTTAGAGAAGCCAATCATCGCAAAACTAACTAAAGGAGGGTCAAGATGCCCTCTAACTACCCTAAAGCAGCAGCTACCAACTATTCTATGACAGGTTCTGGGTGGGGCGCGAGGCGTCGAGTGGAAGAGTTGTCTACGTGGTCGGTGTCCGGACCCAAGTGGTGCTATACCATCTCCGAACAAGCTGCCATGAAGCAGCAGAATTTGCTGATGGTGGGCTGATTCTTGATGTTGTTGGCGGTGTCTTGTGCCGAGTTGAGAACTCGGTTGTTGTAGCGGTCGGTGGACTGGTTGCGGTCGCCGATCGGGTCTCGAGGCACCCCCCAAGTGATGTGCAACAGGTGAAGGGATGTCGTGGATGCAGAAGACGCCACGTTGACGGAGCGGATGGGGCATGTCATCACTATCGAGGGGCTCATTACTCCCACAAAACGGTCCGGGGGGTGCGAGGACTGCTACGAATGTCGAACGGGGTGGAAAACCACTGCCTGTGTCTTTCTGGGACTAAACATGGCCTGGCCATGTTTGTCGTCACGGCCATGTTCAGTATCTGGAATCTGCACAGTGGCAGGCACGGCTAGCGGCACGGGCGTGCTGGTAACCTGCGGGCTCATCACGGCCGTGTACACGGTCATGGCCTGGCCATGTTGGGGTCGAGCAGGTTTCACGACAGTGCCATGAATAGAATTACGGGCCGTGATTTGAGGTCCAAAACCCATAGAGGCGGTCACGGCCTGGCCGTGTTCTTCATCACGGCCGTGTTCATCAAGTCCAAAACCCACAGAGGCGGGCACGGCCTGGCCGTGTTCTTCATCACGGTCGTGTTCATCAAGTGCAAAACCCACAGAGGCGGGCACGGTCGGTGGCACGGGCGTGTCGCAAGCCATGCTGGCACTCGCATTTCTGCTCGTTCGTGTCATGGCCGTGTCGGCCGTCATGGCCTGGCCGTGCTCAGGGCGGTAGAGGCGCTTTTGAGCTGAAAATTGGTGGCTGTCTTCCTCAAGTGCTGGGGAGTCTTCCCAAGTGTCTTCCAAAGGGAGGTGGCCTTCCCCAGTGGCGTCTATGACTCCCTCAATAACCCCTAGGAAAACAGCCAGTGGGGTGATCAGACAACCGAACAATAGCTCCCTTGCACGAATGAACGACGCGGTTGAATTATAGGGGACCCCTACCTAAGGGGTAGAAACCCTAATGGTGGCGCAACAAAATTTTCGCATGGGAAGTTAGGGTTTCAAAGGATCTATATATGTCATATAACTAGCTTTC
>JANTFE010009353.1:2978-16135 GCA_027562315.1 Costus pulverulentus
GTTCAATTGAATTCGGTCCAATTACATTTGGTCCATAGACCAAATTGAACCAAGCCAAGCCATGGTCTAAATCTCATATGAACCATGAAGGTTCAAGATCTAACCGTATATCTCTTGATGCTCTTGATCTCACCGATCTAGCATCAATACTCTCGATCGAAGCTTACCGATCTTAAGCCCTAATCAATCAAACATGATCAGACCGGATCTCACTTACAATCAGAGTTTAAACTCCATTAAACTGAATCAAAACAATCCAGTCCACACGATCTGACTCAAGTAAGCCATATCACCAAATTGTGCGACCCTAAGGGTATCCTTTAAATGTCGGTAACGATAACTAACGTTATCACAATCAGTGAGGGGTATCTAGCAACACATCACTATCTCCCGATATAAAGGAAAGAGTCTTCCAAGACTACTCCCAAACCACAGCACAAGTGTGAATCCATTCACAAGGCATACATATTTCCTTTGCCACTGGATGTTCTTATTGGACAAGCGTGTCAAGCCTGTAGCTCCAATATGATGAGCATGATTAGATCAGATGAGCATAGTCACCTGGGTATAGCCATACACTATTCTCAATCATCTCATTCAGGGGGCCCCTTTTAGAACATCACACTCCTTAAACAAGGAGACGACAATCCTATATCTATCACTAGTGCCCTAACCTGACTCACGATCATTATCCAAGATAGTCTATTACCATTATGTTTCAAATGATATTGAACTACCTCAAAACAATGACAATTATCATTTAGAAACACAAGTGATCTCAAGTCAGAGGAAGTATGCCACTTGCTTGCATATAAGGATTATTCACATTGTGACAAGCAATTGAATATCCTAGTAGGGTCTGTCCAGTACATCCAATGTACCCATGAGTCTACATCTTATTGCATGCTCGAAGCATCCTATAAGATTAGAACACATATTAGTCTCAATCATATCAAGGCTGTCTCATGTTCACCAAGATATCTCGACTAAGGACATTACAGCATGTCAGCCTAGCTGAACAGCATTGAGACATTATTCAGAAGTACACTTATTGCAGCAGACAATATAACATACTGAATAACAACCATTGCCTTTATAAACTTAAGAGTTTATACATGATACTGGTAGAATCCTAAGGCCTCAAACATTAGCCTTATGGGCATACCCCAACACCAAATAGGACTATTGGTCTGTCTCCTTTCCAGGCAAACTCAGGATACCAACCTAATAAGCCCATTGATCTATTTGCTACCCCTAAGCATTGCAAAACCTCTATTTCGGCCCGAGATTATGCTTTCCATATTTCGCAGTTACATCATGAGTTATTTAGTAAGATTCAGGATTCTGTTAATCAATATCGTGACGATACTAATAAACAACGCCGAGAGAAGGTATTTTCTGTAGGGGATCTGGTGATGTTGCGGGTTCGTGAGGAGTGTATCCAAGGACACGGCCACAAGTTGGATGCAAAGGGAATCGGACCCTTCACCATTCTAAAAAGGGTTAACAACAACGCCTATCTATTGGACCTGCCACCCGAATTGGGAATATCCTCCACCATTAATGTGGAGGATCTGACGCTTTATCATCTGCCTCTCTCTATACAAGAACCGGACGTCTGCCGAGATTTAGAGGTTGAGGCCATACTCGAGGACCAGACTCGACTCACCCCTGATGAGGTACAGCTTTATTACCATGTCAAATTTGCTGACGGTGAGGAGGCATGGCTCCCTGAGGCTGAGCTTGCTACATCTGCATCTGAGCTTCTCCAAGGGTACAAAGATAATTCTCCTCTTCTCACCCCGAGAGAGCTGATGTGGGACCAAGGCAGGACCTTCGGAGGTCCACCCGGGTTCGAAAGAAGCCCTCTAGATATGGCTATCCTAGCCACTAGACATGGCTTCCTTAGGACCCCATTTTGCTTATTTTGTCTTAGATTAGGGTGCATCATGTGGTAGGTTAGATCCACCCTCAAATTACACCATGTAGTTACATTTCTAGGTTCCGCCACTTATGTATGGTAGGATAGTGCATGCAATTTATGTAATAGATTAGGTCAACCCCATTTTGGGAACACAAGTCAAAATCAGGCCAACACAACTCAAGTGGCACCAAGAGCCCATCAGCCAATCCCATGGAAGAATCAGCCCACCCACCTTATGGAGCATCACAACAACTACACCAAACCTCACCATCCTAGTTGGCATCCATGAGGGATTTGTCTTCACTCTCCAACCGCCTCTATCCCTTTGGAGTAAAGGGAGACAATGCTAGCTATCCTCAGCTTTCCCAACAGCCCCATGAAGGCAAATGCGCCAGCCCATCAATGCAAGGAAGCAACCTGCACCCCACCATTACAACCACAGGATGTTGCCCCTCCAATTCTGGAAGTTCCTGCCCCTATCTTCAACCGAAGCCACCAGGAGATCAGCCCCATTAGCAGCTCAGGATTTTCCATTACCCTCTTGAGGAAGACTCCAAAAGAGGTACAAGGAAGCTAGCCAACAAATGGAGAAAGGCTCAGCCCATCAATGCGCCAGCTCAATGTGCAGGAATTTTCTTTTGCTTGTTTGACTTGTGTATGCGCCAAGGGTTTGTCTCTCCCTTTGGCTGCTCATTATAACCTTGTAAACACTCTTGGTGAAAGTAGAGTTGAATATTTTGAAACTTCTGAAGTGTGTCTTCTAGTGGTGTGTGTCACCTCAACTCTCTCCCCCCCCCCCCTTCCAAACCTAGCCGAGAGCCCTTCCTCTTCCCCTCTTCAATCTTCTTCCTCCACTTGCCTATGACCTGAAGTTGGAAGCTCACGCCCCCTTCTCCCATCAGTCTTGAAGGGTCTTCAGTCCAAGAGGAGGAGCTGGGCCAAACCGTGGATCAAATGGTGTCACCTTCACCATGCCGAGATCAAGGAACTACCCCAAGCTAGCTAAGTTCCCTCTTTACTTTGGTTGTTGTTCTCTTGATGTTTTGAGCACCCATCTGCACTCACGTTGAACCTTCACAGGTGGCGCAAGGCCTTGGAACATGTCAAGCGCATTCCTCTCCTTTCCCCTCTAAGCTAGTTAGCCCCTAATGTGTTAGCAAGGGAATTTGGAGGCAAGCCTCCCCCTTGACTGTTCTTGTAATTTGTCCTCGTAATATTCTTTCAATCACTCACCCACGCATGTGTGGGGAAACTGTAATGCCATGGTTGTAAGCTCATAGGGCCCTACTTCGTGAGTTCAACCATTGGACCGGTGAAGAACGGGAAGTTCGCCCTTTCTATTCTCAAAGGGCGCAAGGTGAGCCTCTCCCTTATAATAGTTTTGTTTTCAAGCTCTAGATCGCATGCTAGGTTACAACTTTGATCTTATCACTTGTCTTAGACTCGCATGATAGGATTCAACTTCAGTTTACTATTCACCCAGTTTTGGTTTTTACCTACAAATACCAAAACAAGCTATTTTCAACTACGTTAGCATAAAGGGTTTCATTAAGCTATACTTAACTAGCAAAATGTTTTCAAATCACGTTGTTTGAATGTGTGCATGCCTATCTCCCCCATCATGACCAATATGCTTCTACTGCGCCAAAGCCTTGGTCAGTGGGTCTCCCAAATTGTTATATATGTCAATTATACTAATCTTGACATCACCTCTGTCAATGATCTCCAAGATCAGGTGAAAATTCATGAGTATGTGTTTGGATTTTTGATGAGACCGCGGTTCCATTGCCTGTGCCATCGTTTTATTATTGTCACAATAGAGCTCAATCGGATCCACAGCAGTTGGAACCACCTGAAGTTCAGAAATGAACTTTCGAATCCAAATGGCTTCTTTGGCTGCCTCAGAAGCAACTACATACTCAGCCTCGGTCATAGAATCAGCTATAGTTGACTGCTTAGAGCTCTTTCAGCTCACAGCACCACCACTTAATCTGAACACATAGCCTGCCTACGATCTGATGTCATTAGGGTCAGACTAGAATGATGCCTCATTGTAGCCCTGAACACTGAGCTCTTCCTATCTCCCATAGACCAAGAACCACTCCTTAGTTC
This sequence comes from Costus pulverulentus, assembly GCA_027562315.1. NCBI lineage: Eukaryota > Viridiplantae > Streptophyta > Magnoliopsida > Zingiberales > Costaceae > Costus > Costus pulverulentus. The sequence continues at coordinate 7,015 of JANTFE010009353.1, forward strand.
TTCTCAGAAACATAGAATGTTCTTTACAGCCACCCAGTGCTGCAGACCTGGATTGGATTGGTATCGGCTAGTTATGCTCCAAGCATAAGCCACATCTGGTCTAGCACACAACATTGCATACATGATCGAACCTACTACCGAAGCATAGGGTACTCGACTCATGTTGTCCCTCTCAGCCTGTGTGGTGGGACACTAGCTCTTGGAGAGAATAAGGTCTTGTCTCACTAGAAGGTATCCTTTCTTAGATTGCTCCAAGCTGAACCTCTCTAGGACCTTATCAATGTAAGTACTCTAACTAAGGGCTAGGAGCTTCTTGCATCTATCTTGGTAGATCCTCACGCCTAGGATATAGGCAGCCTCCCCTTAGTCTTTCATCTCGAAACACTTCCCCAACCATGTCTTCACAGCTTGAAGACTAGGGATGTCATTTTCGATGAGTAATATGTCATCGACATATAGGACCAGAAATGTCACCAAGCTCCCACTGAATTTTCTGTATACACAGGTGTTATCTTCGCTCTTGATAAAGCTGTAATCTCTTACTACCTCATCAAATCGAAGATTCCAACTTCGAGAAGCTTACTTTAATCCATAAATGGATCTCTTTAGCCTGCAGACCTTATTGGCCTCTGCAGGATGGATGAAACCATCAGGTTGTGTCATATACACATCCTCTGTCAGCTTTCCGTTAAGGAACGCTGTCTTTACATCCATCTGACATATCTCATAATCGCGATATGCAGCTATAGCAAGCAAGATTCGAATGGATTTGAACATGGCAACTGGTGAGAAGGTTTCGTCATAGTCCACCCCGTTGACTTGTCTGAATCCTTTAGCCACAAGTCTACCCTTATAGGTAACTATGTTGCCATCCATGTCAGTCTTCCTCTTGAAGACCCATTTACACCCTATAGGTTTTACCCCATCAGGTAGCTCAACCAAATCCCAAACTTGGTTAGCCGACATGGAATCCATCTCGGATCTAATGGCCTCAAGCCATATCTCGGAGTCCAGTCCACCGACCGCCTCATCATAGGTCCTGGGTTCATCCTCAACGATGAAGATCCCGTCGTGTTGGATCGGCAGCGACCCATACCTCTTAGGTGCACGATGAATCCTCCCACACCTACGCGGGGCCTGTGTCTTAGCCTCTGGTTGCCCAGCAACCAGTGCAGGAGGCTCAGGTTCCATCTCAGTGTCTTGTGGTTGCGCTTGGACCTCATCAAAGTCAAACTTCTTCCCACTAACTTCTTTCATGAGAAATTCTTTCTCTAGAAAGACAGCACCTCAAGCAACAAAAACTTTGTTCTCGCTGGGAATATAGAAGCAATATCCTTTAGTTTCCTTAGGATACCCCACAAACACGCATTTATCAAATCTGGGTTCTAGTTAACTAGAATCCTGACGTTTGACATAAGCCTCACATCCCCAGACTTTGATAAAAGAGAGATTCGGTCATCTCCCACTCCATACCTCGTATGGAATATTGGAGACACTCTTAGATGGAATATTATTCAGTATGAGAGAAGTTGTTTCAAGTGCAAAGCCCCAAAACGAGGGTGGTAGAGTTGCATGACTCATCATAGATCGAACCATGTCCAACAAAGTTCGATTTCTCCTTTCAGACACAACATTCCATTGAGGTATTTCAGGAGGAGTGAGTTGGGATAGAATCCCACACTCTCTAAGATAGTCAAAGAACTCACCGCTTAGGTACTCTCCACCACGATATGATCGAAGAGTCTTAATAGATCTACCAAGCTGGTTCTCTACTTCATGTCTGAACCTCTTAAATTTCTCAAAGGATTCGGACTTATGTCTCATCAAATAGACATAACCATATCTCCTAAAGTCATCAGTAAATGTGATGAAGTAGTTGTACCCTCCTCTGGCTTGTTTACTGAATGGCCCACACACATCACTATGTATGAGATCCAACAAACCTCCTGCCCTCTCACAAATCTTGTTGAAGGGCACTTTTGTCATTTTCCCTAACAAACAAAGTTCACAAGTATCAAACTCCTCCAAGGAGGTTGAATCTAACAATCCATTTGCATAGAGTTATTGAATGCAATTCTTGTTTATATGGGCTAATCAACAATGCCAAATGTACGCACCAACTAAACCACTTAGTTTGATCCTTTTATGATTTATGTTACATATAGAGTTATCCATGTCCAAGACATATAATCTATTGCATAGAGTACCCTTCCCATAAAACACATTTGCAAATGAAAAAGAACAAGAGTCCTCTTTTATTTCAAATTTAAATCCTTTCCTTGCCAAGCAAGGAATAGATACAATGTTTTTGGGAAGCTACATAATAGCAATGATCTAACTCTAACTGAAGTCCAGAAGGCAAAGAGAGAGCGTCAAAAGTCCTACGGCAAACAGTAGCAACATGTGCTCCATTTCCAACTCGTAGGTCAAACTCTCTAGGCCGCACCGATTACTTCTCTTGAGCCCTTGCATATTTGTACAAATATGAGCTCCGCATGCGGTATCCAATACCCATGACATAGAAGTAGTAAAGTTGACTTCGGTAACATAAGTACCTGAGCCAGAAGACGAAGCCTTGCTTCTCTTCTCCTCGTTTTGAAGTCACACTTTGTCAATCATGTGAGTTGGCACTCCACATGAATAGCACCTATTATTTCTAACCTTTTTTATCTTTATCTTCAATGTCTTAGTTAAATCTTTTGGCTCAATGCATTGAATGTCTACTTTCGGAGGGTTGAGCCTCACCAATTCATCGAAGAGCTGCCTTAGATTATAAATAATCTCAAAAGCACTCTTCCGATCATATTGCCCTCATAATTCAGGCGATATGTTGGTTAGCATCAAATTAGCAACCTCCAAAGTATCTGCCTGATGCTTATTAAAAGCATCCTTCTCAGCCGCTGAGGCCGAACATGGAAGTGGCTTAGGAATAGGCTGCTCAAGGACGTATAGCTTCCTCTCGAGCTTGAGGACCGTCCTCAAGTTCCGATACCAGTCCAGTAAGTTAGTCCAACCAACTTATCCCTTTTCAGGATAGATCACAGTAACCATTTGCTATTGTTCGTAGCCATTGATCTACAACAACAAGAAAGCAGATTCGTACTACTTCGATCATTTAATCTAGACTTGCATTAAATGATCATGGCTCCCACTATTTTAATGGAATTGACAACCAACAAAGTCAATCGGGAAATTCGAGATTTCCTAGTGAAATGGGATCCTTATTCCTCACACGGCCCCACGTCCCGCTAGGGCATGATGTACTGCACGAGGTGACGCATGTATCCCAAGGTAGGCATGTCGGCCAATTGCAACTTGGCAATTCCCCTTCTCAAGATAGTTCAAGCATTTTGTGCCCAGCTAGGGTTGGAACAACACAAAACCCTAACCTCTCGAGGCCGCCTCTAGAATTCCATCATGTGGCCATCACATATGAAAAACTAGTCAAGTCTAACCTGACCGTTATGCCTAGGGCTAACAAATTTGTTGCAAAGGCGCGTCCAAGATTTTAACTGGACTGGGGAAAACATTGTCACCGCATGCCTCCTAAAGATAGATGGGTGTGTCCACTAGAGTGGAAACAATGCACAGCACCATCGATCGATAGTTTGACGAGGGCTACGCGTCAGAAGGCTACAGACTTGATATTATTTTGAGGGTTTTTGAGGTCTCATCTTCTTAGTTTTATCTTTTATCTAACATTACAAGCATGCAATTCTATAGTGATAACAAAATGATAAAACACATCCAGGCATGCTTTTCCAGAAATCGAAAGCAGTAAACAAGTGAAGGGGATAGCCTAATCAACACATTGAACCATCACATGCCAAAGGATGCTCAATGCTTGACCTAGGTGACAAGCCCCAACAAGACCTAACCTAGCCGCCACAAGCTTTATCTTCAAGTGCGGCTCCAAGGTCCTCCACACCAAGGCATACAACACAAACCCTAGGGTTCGGCCAAGACCTTGATGGCTCCTCCATGCATGATGCGCCATCATGCTTGTGCCAAGAGGGATGGCTCACGAACCCTATGGTTTGGCCAAGCCCTTACTTGCGCCACCAAGCGAGATGCGCCATCATGGTTGATGTGCCAAGATGCAAGCTTCATGAGAGATGCACCCCTAATCTTCTTTGTGTGTTTTCAAAACAACAAGAAAAAGGCAGCATGCAGGCCTCACATAAATACATCACAGGCATACAAGGGGCTTGACTATGACCACAACATGATGCACAATCATCTCATGCTTATCTATATGCTCATGAAAACATAAAACTCCAGTTTTAGTTTCTTGGAAAACATGTCTTTCAACCTCAACGTCCGTTCACAAATCTAGGATTTTTCATTTCTCTTGGGAGTCTACAAGTGACGCATGCATGCTCCAAGCACGCTTGCCATCTACCCTTGCAATCCTTAACCTGCCAAGATTAGGACAATCACCTTGCCCCATAATCGTGACAAGTCCCACACAGTAGGTCTATCCTACATGAGTGGGAAGAAATTAATTCTCTTACATACGGGTCTATCCCACCATGTGAAGAAAGCGAAAAACCAAAGAAATCGAATAGATGTTAGGAACGAAAAACTTACTGTTATTCCTACTTAGAAAAACCCATGCGCATATGCAAATTTTTGAAAAATTTCAGATGGCATGTGAGCATACAATCAAAGCATAAAACACTATTCGAGTTCGCAAGTTGCTCTGATACCACTGTTGGGAAACCCCGGGGATTCTAAAATTTTAAAGAGAAGAACAGCGGAAGCAATCCCCGAAACAGGCCAGTCCCAAAAACCCAGAAGATCGAGTATTGCGAAAGAATCAACACGGTGAGTATGAGATGATACCTCAAAGAGAAGAAGAAGGAAGTGATGCAGGCGCCCAAGTGTTCGCCCTCTACAGTCTCGCACACAGCCGACGCTCGAGATCTCTTCTTCCACGCCCGATGCTAGCCTCGGAAAGAGGATCCATGCCTCAAGGAGTCCTCAAGAACTTGCACCACCCTCTAAGAGAAGACGCCAAGGACAGGTGATGGAAAATTTTCCAAGGACAAGTGATGGAAATTTCACCAAGGTCCAACCTTGCGAATGCCAAGAGGAGATGGGAGAAGGGAGTAGGCGCCAAGGAGAAAAATCTCTTCCAAAAGACCAAGTCATCACCAACTCCTCTCCCCCTCTTTTTTTATAGAAAACATGGTGACCCTTGGAATTCCGCTGAGACCTTTGGAATTCCACAATAAATTCTCTGAATTAATTCATCATTAATAATAGAATTAAATTCAGAATTAATTATAGAATTAAACTCTGAATTAAAGTCTCATAATGACTCATTAAAACATTGAATTAAAGTCTCATAATGATCATTAATGATTTGACTCTTCAAATTCAGAATTAAATTCATCATTAAACTCAAAATTAATTACAGAATTAAATACAAAAATAATTTCTATAATTAAATGCAGTATTTAATTTACCATGATATCTATTGGGCCAGGCAACTTATTTTCATGCCCCATCAGGCCTCACGCCCCAACTGGGCTTCATGCCCATTAGGCTTGGAGGCCCATTGGTCCATGCTACAAGCTTAGACTTCATTTGCCCAATTGGTCCAAATGACCTATTGGGCCCATTTAACCCATTTGGCCCATCTAGCCCAAAAATGAAGTTAGCTCTTATAAGTCCCTTCCAACTCATCAGGCACAATGGCACTGATGGATTCTCCCAAACAGATCCGAGTTATCTAATAACTCGATCAATAGGCTACCCGATCAATACGAGAACCCGAGTTTCAAGTTGTGCAACCCTATAGGTTCCTCTGATGTTGGCAGTGATGAACTCAGGTCATCACAAGCAGTGAGTGACACCTAGCAGTGCATCGCTACTACCCAAGTCTTCGGAATGGATATCAGCATCGACATCCCCATCATCGCAACAAGATACCGATGCATTACAGTCTCTTTGCCAAACTGATATCCGATTGGACAAAGTGTGTCACCACTTTGTTTTCACCCAATCTCATGGTCATAACTAAATCAGGCTTTCACCTGGGTATGGCCATAAACTTTCAGTCATGCAACCATAGGGGGGCCTGATGACACCAAAATTCATAGTATATTTTGTGTCATTTGATGTGTCTTTTTGTGTCATATTTATGTTATTTTGCTTGTTTTTAAGACTTATTTGTCAACTATTGCAGAATCTACACCATTTCTTGTTTTTGATCATTTTCAGGTTAAAAGTGCCATATTTTGATGGATTTTGAAAGATTTGAACACACCAATGAATTCCAGCCGTTGAAACAAAGCTAACCCTCAAATTTCAAGTCAAAAGGAAGCTCCTGACAAAAATACGGCATTGCCGTGTAAATATACACGGTACCGTATTTCACCGCTTTCAACCAGACGAAAATATGGTGATGCCGTATTTTGCCCCAGAACTTTCACGGTATCGTATTTTGTACTGATTTCATCTAGAAGACCTAAGTGAGAATACGACACTGTCATGTAAAAGTACACGGTACCGTAATTTTTGATCCAGAACAGAAAGTTTCAGCAGAAATACGGTACTACCATATTTCACTCCGATTTTATCACGGTACCGTATTTTCCATCGATTTTAACCAGAGAGATTTTTGCACAAATACGGCTTGGCCGTGGGAAAATAAATGGTGCCATGTTTTTTGCGTAGATTTCACAGAAGGAAAATACAGCACTGCCATAATCCGAATACGGTACCGTATTGTTAAACCAGATTCATGACTTTTTTGGGTTGATTCTTGTGTAGGCCATAACTTTTGATCCAGATGTCCAAATTGAGATCCAAAAGATGTCCTGGACTCGTCTTTAAAGGGAGAACACGCACAAAGTGGAAGGAAGAACGTTTATCTAGTATTGAGAGAGAAATTGATAGAACAGTGCTTAGGGTTTGGCTTCACACCGAGAGGCGTGGAGGCCACCTCAAGCCATGATTTTTACACTGAAGCCTCGCCTCGAGGAGAGGAGGATACACCAGAATTTTTAGAGCATTTGGAGTCTGATCGGAGGAGAAATCAACAAAACAGCGGTGACAGCACTGTTCAAAGGCAATTACGGTGCTGTAATTTCGATTACAGCACCGTGTTTTGTAACTTCTACCCTTCTCCTTTGATTTTTGATACTTTGAAACTATGGTTGATTATAATCTTTCCTTCATGATAGCTGAGATCTTTTTATGGGACATGGGGTGTAATCCCCTTGGTTTGTTAATGACTAGAGAACATCGATTTTTGTCAAGTTTAATTTTAGTATGATAATTTTACTTATGTGATGACTTGTCTTTAATTCTCCTTAGTTTTATAAATATCAGCATGTTTTAGAGTTTTGCGAAATAGACCGAGAGGTTGATTGTTTGAAATTCGGAACCCTAAAAATCATTGAGTTTGGAACTTATCGTAAGACATTAGGTTTGTTCTTCGAATTCTGATTTTTAGTGAATTTATTGCCATGTTGATAATTTGAATCTAGGGTTGAGTTATTGTGTTAGACTTGATTTGATCTTGCACGAGAGTGAGGATAGAGTCGTCGGAAAACCATAAGTAAAACATCTGTTGAGTTTCATGATGCACGAGAGTGATCCTTGAGATTCCGCTTGAGATGATTGACTTAGAACTCAGATGCACGAGAGTGATCTTTGAGTTCTTTGTTCAATGATTTACTTATTTTCAGCATTGGATAGATCTTGCACGAGAGTGAGGATTGGTCCTTTGTATGATTCTCTGCGCGAGAGCGAGATGATCCTTTTATGAAGTAAATTAGGTCTTTATCATTACAAGATTTGACTGATGACCTTTTATTCTTATCTAGTCATTGAAATTAAGGTGGATGAAACCCTAGTCCCATGTTTATCTCTCTGATCATCTTTTAGCATACTTTTCTGCATCTTTTACTTGCATCATACTCGATTTGCTTAGCTAGTAAGAATACAATTATTTGGTACTTAACAATAAGGTCTCTGTGGTTCGATATTTTTATTACTTTGAAGTATCCGTGCACTTGCGGACTACAACAAGTTTTTGGCGCCGTTGCCGGGGACCTTAGTTTTGTTAATATCAAAATAGTTGTTAGTATTGCTAGACTAAGTTTTATTTGTTTTAGATTTAACTTTATTTTTTTTTGTAGGTTTTGGATTTTCACAATTGTGACAGAGCTGTGATTTCTAAAATTTGTGAATTTGCTTGTGTTTTTATATTTTTCTAATTTTTATATATTTTGAAAAAAAAATAGTTCTTATTGATTGGTGTTGGATTATCTCTCTGTTTTTGATAAATTTAAAAATATGTCTTTTTATCACAACTCCTGGGCAACTGAAAGAGGTAAGGTGTACATGCCACAAAATGATTCACGATGCACTCTTGCAGATATATCGAAATTACACTCCTATTTTGTTACATGTAATATTTGTAAATCATCTGATCATTATACTTCTGATTGCAAATTTTTAATTCCTCCAAATTCTAATTCTTCATGGTATTAGGATGATCATTATGAATCTAGTTGGGAAAATCAAACTCCTTTTTATGGTGATTGCTCAAACAATAATTATGAACCATGCTTTGAGGATACTGAAAAATCTAGCTTAGAGATAATGTTTGAAAAGTTCATGAGTACCCAAGCAAATCAAAATGAAGATTTGAATGAGACCTTTACGCAAATAAATTATAGGCTAGATGATATATGTGCTAATACTGAAATGTTAGAAACAAAGATAGCACAATAAAATTGTTTGTTTGAATTTGATTTGGAAACTGAAGAAGTTAATTTAGAAAATTCCCCCTCTGATTATGACTGTTTTGAGATTGAGACTTATGTGAATATTAATGAATCTCACTCTGATTTTGACAATTGTGAATTTGATTCTTCTGATAAATTATTTGTAGAAAAGTTTGAGAAAATTGATTTTGAAAAACCCTCTTTTGATAAAATTGATTATTTTGATGTTGTATCATTTATGGTTAAATCTGATGAGTTTGATAAAGGGATGAAAATTACAGACATTGATGAGCCCCACTTTGATTTTGATGATATTGTTGAAATTAATGATAAGTCTTGTGTTGTTAACTCTGATTCTATTGATTCTGTTGTGAAAA
>JANTFE010009353.1:29917-42134 GCA_027562315.1 Costus pulverulentus
ACATCGACCTCGTCTTGCTCAGAGGTATTATCTAACTCATCGTGTCGACTCTCTTGCTTGCGATCTTCACTGGGTTTTTGGGACCAGCCTGTTTCGGGGACATTCTTCTGCTGTGCAATGTATGTATGTATGTCTATGTCTCTGAAAAATTGTAAAATGTCCCCGGGGTTACCCAACACTAACATGTCTTCTTTGTTACTGAGGCTCTCAGCATCAACGAATATCCTCTGCAAATGGTGAATCTTGGAACTCTAGGGATGGCCGAAACTTGAAACTCCCTCCATCCAATATTTGATGTGATCTCCCATGGACATCTTCTTTAGCTACTAGGTCTAGTAGATTAGTTAAGCTTTCTTGTTAGCAAGAGGAACTTGGAGGCTTAACCTCCCCTCTTGATCTCTTTTTGTAAAAGAACTTTAGACTATTAAGCCCTAATTTTATACTCACACATGTGTGAGTTTGTTGTGTTGGTGTGTTTATAATGAAGCAACTCCTTCCATCAGAGTAGGACCGTTGAAGATCAGGAAGGACGATCCTTCTATTCTCAAGGATCGCACGGTGAGCGCTTCTTTACAATATTATCATCTAATGTTTTAGAAATGCATGTTTAGCCATAGGGTAGTTAACCACATGTTTAGTTATAGTTTTGCTTGTAAGAGCATGCTAGTTGCATATTATTTTGTAGTTTATAATTGCATGCGTAGGTCTAATATTATCTAGCATATTAATCTTTGGTTTTTATCTAAAATACCAAAAACATTTTTTTGAAATGCCCCGTTAGATAACCTTGCGTGCTAGTTTGTTTCCCTTAGATTCATGTTTTCATGCTAGCCCAAATTGCATGCTTCCCCCCTACATCAATTTTCCCATACCCCGTCTTGATGATATGCTTGACATGATTGCTGGATCCACTTGGTTCTCCAAGTTGGATCTACGCAGCGGGTACCATCAGGTAAGGATTCGAGAAGGGGATGAATGAAAAATAGTATTCAAGATAGTCGATAGTCTTTATAAGTGGCTGGTGATGCCTTTTGGCCTCACCAATGCGCCTTCCACTTTTATGAGATTGATGAACTACATGCTAAAACCTTACATATGAAAATTTTTGGTTGTGTAGTTTGATGACATATTAATTTTTAGCAACAACCAGGAAGATCATCTCAAGTATCTCCAAGCCCTATTGGATATTCTGAAAGAAGAGAAGTTATTTCTTAATTTGAAGAAATGTGTGTTTATAGTTAAGGAGGTAGAGTTCCTTGGATTTATCATCTCTGATACTGGACTTAAGGCTGACCCTGCTAAGATTAAGGCTGTTGTAGAGTGGCCCACGCCTACGTCCATTACTGAGGTGAGGAATTTCCATGGATTGGCACTTTCTATAGAAGCTTTATCCATGGGTTCAGCACTGTTGTGGCACCCATCACACATTGTTTTACAAAAGAAAACTTTTGAGTGGACCCCCATGGCTAAGAAGGCTTTCCTTGACCTCAAGTCTAGAATCACTACCGCTCCTATTTTAAGGTTGCTAGTTTTAAGTAAAGTCTTTGTAGTAGACTGTGATGCTTCTGGGGTTGAGATAGGAGGCACTTTGAGTCAAGAGGGACATCCCATAGCATTTTTCAGTGAGAAATTGAATGAGGTAAGACAACGGTACTCAACCTATGATAAAGAATTTTATGTCGTTGTCCAATCTCTGAAACACTGGAGGCATTACCTAATTCACATGGAATTTATTTTGAATAATGATCATCAAGCTCTAGTCTACTTGAACAGTTAAACAAAGCTGAACCCACGGCATGCCAAGTGGGTTCAGTTCTTATAGTAATATACTTTTGTGCTTAAGCATAAGGCTGGTACATAAAACAAGGTGGCTGATACCTTGAGTAGGCGGACCTTGCTATTGAATACTTTAAGGGTCACTGTTGATGGTTTTGAGTGATTAAGAGAGGAATATTCTACTTGTCCTAATTTTGGCAAGATCTATAGTGACTTGGAATTAATCCTCATACTCATGCTGAATTTTTCATCAAGGATAAGTACCTTTTTAAGGGAAATAGATTTTGCATACCTAAGACCTCTATGCGTGATTTCTTAGCTTGGGAGATACATGGAGGAGGGAGAGCAGGCCACCATGGATGAGATAAGACCCATGCCCTGGTTAAAGAGAGATTCTATTGGCCTTCTTTAGGGAGAGATGTAGCTAGGGTGGTAGAACATTATATGACCTATCAAATCTCTAAGACCCAAAAGCATAATACAGGCCTCTATACCCCTCTACCCATACCTGAAGGACCCTGGCAAGATTTGAGCATGGATTTTGTGAAAGGATTACCACGCACTAGCGCTCATCATGATTCTATTTTTGTAGGGGTGAATAGAATTTCCAAGATCGAACATTTTATTCCTTATAGCAAAACCACTGATGCTTCCCATGTTGTGCACGTCTTTTCTTTAAGGAAGTGGTTCGCTTACATGGCTTGCCTCTCACTATTGTCTCAGATAGGGACACAAAATTTGTTAGTTATTTTTGTATTACACTATGGAAGTTGTTAGGAACTAAGCTGAACTTTTCCACTACTTACCACCCTCAGTCTGATGGTCAAATTGAGGTGGTTAATAGGTCTATAGGCAACATTCTTAGGTGTCTTGTGGGGGAGCACCCCAGAAATTGGGATAAGCTTTTACCCACAGCTGAATTTGCTTTCAATAGTGCTGTCAACTGAACTATCGGTCTTAGCCCTTTCCAAATTACTATCGGGTAGCAACCTAAGAAACCCATTGATCTAGCCCCTCTCCCCGCACCATTCAAAACCTCACAATTAGCTATGACATTTGCATAACACATTTTGAAAATCCATAATGAAGTCAAAGAGCATATAGCTAATTCTACATTGAATTATCAAACTGTCGCTACTGAACATAGGAGATAGATATCTTTCAAAAAGGGTGATTTGGTAATTTTTAGGAACAGGAAGGAGCGAATCCAAGGAGGAAATCACAAGCTACAGGCAAGGGGCATGGGTCCATTCAGAATCAAGAAGAAAGTTAATGACAATGCATATACTTTAGACTTATTAGCAGCTTTATTCACCCCACGGTGAATGTGGAAGATCTTACACTCTATAAGGAACCCCTATCGATCGAAGTACCAACGAAGATAGCCAAGGAAGTCAGCACCATCCTGGAAGAACAACAATAGTTGACAACTCAGGGAACACAGAACTACTACTTGATACAATGGACAGATCACACTGAAAATTGGATGACCGAGACAGAAGTATAACTCCTCATTCTGGACATGTTACAACTTTTCAAAGTAAATTCTCCAGAGGAGTATTCTTTCACCCCCAAGAAAGCTGATGCAGGAGCATCCAAAGCACCACGACGATCCAAGCGGGAGAAGAAACAACCCATCAAATATGGACGCCTAGCAAATCCAACTTGATACTTTTTTTGAGAAATTATTGTAATCCTTTTCTTTTGCTTTAAACTTGTTATGTACCTTCATGTCTTAGAGTAGGATTAGCCTAAGGTTTTATTTTATTTACTTAGATGATGTAGTAGGTTGTTTTCTAGCCCACGATAACATGAACCTGCAATGCACATGCAAGGCACCCTCTTCCTCAACACTCAAGACCTCAGCCGGCTACACCAACTCCATCTCCAAGTCAAAGGTCAACATCAAATTTCAAGTCAACATGTATCACTTTCAATCTCTGCCGAATCATGCAATAATTCCAGTCAACATCTCAAAGAGTCAGTCAACATACACACTTCAAATTCCAGCCGCATCCACAAAGCTTTGCCCATAAGTATTCTTCAAAGCAAAGCACCTCTCCACCAACCAAAGGAATGCAAGCATGTCTCGACAAGCCATTACTCCACCTGCATGCGCCAAGGCATGCCTTCACACCTTTTCAGTTGAGACTTCAACAAGATAACGTTTGGCCACAGATGCCATCCATGCAACCGCCCACCTCATCCAATGAAAGAGCTGGACAGAATTCACATCTCCACCATCCAATTTGAATCCAAGAAGGAACAGCCATTGATCTTTGAGAGAATCTTGTTGTCGTTGAGGGGCGGGTTTATAAGCCCTTGTATTTTCACACTTGCACCTTACTCTATCTTTTATTAAAAAAAATAACAATCAGCTTGTTAGAGTGTGTTGCCTTGTGCCGAGAGTCCTTGTGTCTTCTTCCTTATCCGAGACCTCCATCTTCCACTCCACCTTCTCCACCCTCAAGTGATTGCTCTTGAGTATTGTGGGATTGAGGGTTGACGTGAGGAACCTCCTTGGTGGATTGAAGGTTGATGAAGAACCCTTGAAGCATTCGGCTGAGAAATCAAGACCTGATCAAGACTCAAACTAAGGATCTTTGTTAGGCTAGAATGTTTGAAATGTTTATTCCATCTAACACTCCTTGTTTATTTTGAATTGATTGTAGGACATTTAACTTAATCCCTCTCTTAGCCTCATCCCCAAGATTCAGGAATAGGGGGATTCAGAGAAAGGGGTTCCGGCCCCCTTCCCTAAAGCGGGCCTCAGGTACTTTCTATCCTAGTAGGGTAATCTTCCTTCTAGGGTGCATGCTGGTTAGTTTCTATTTTATTCTGTTAATTAACCCTGTGCATGCTAATTTTCCTGCTTAATACTATTGATAGAACTGAACTGACACATGATATTTTGCAACTTTCATTAGAGCTACATACCTTAGGTAAACTCCTTGGGATCAGTCCTAATTCATTCACCTAGCGACATCTTTCGGGCCCCTTCCCTGCTCACCGATGACGAACAGAGCCAATGCGACTAGTTCATGCCTCCTGATGTCCCCGCTTGCTTCCCTGAGAACCTTCTTGATGCAGATTGTGTTCTGTTTGATGACACCGAAATCCATCGTGATTTCTATGCCATTTTATTGGTATTTATATGTCATATTCATAGACTTTCCTTGTTTTTATGTCATATTCTATCAATATAGAATCTACACTCATTTTAGTTTTTGATGATTTTCAGGTATAAAGGCACTATTTTTAGGCATTTTCAAACAAAATCATATACATAGAAGGATTCCCATCATCAAGAGGAGATCACCCAAGAAATTTTATGCAAAACGAAGCAAGTCAGCAAATTACGGTAGTGCCGTAATATATTTTACGGTACCATAATTCCAGACAGTACCATAAAATCCGAGCCCTGCCGTATTTTGAAGAATTTCCGAACAAAAAGTTTTTCCAATTTTATGACACCGTCGTAAGCAATATTACGGTACCATATTTCGGAGCGCTTTAGAATAGAAACTTCACCCGATTTTACGGCACTACCGTAAGAAACTACACGGGCCGTAATTTCCAGACGTTCGCAAACAGAGAGTTCAACTGATTTTATAGCACTATCGTAAACCAGATTACGGTGCCGTAATTCCCGGACGACATCAGAATAGAAGACTCGAGCGATTTTACGGCAGTGCCATAAACAATTCCACTACCGTAATTCCTATTCTTAACGCGATGCCCAGGTCAACTTCAACACCCAATTTTTACGGAGAGGATGGCGGGCGATCCAGAACACTAAATTGGATACCGTAAGAAGCAAAAGGGAGCTTTTCATCAGAGGATTACGGAGAGACCAAAAGCCCCAAATTTCGTGCATTATCGAGAGAGAAATCGTGATCCACGCCACCGCCTAGGGTTTCACCGCCGCACTCGATCCAGACGTTCTCCGGGCGTAATTTTCATACTGAAGCTTTGTCTGAAGGAGGAGACAATGTGCCAGAAGTTTCAGACCGAAAGGAGATCGATTGGAAGAGAAATCGAAGAAAAAGGAGTCACCGGAACTGTTCATCGACGGGTCTTGCAAATTACGGCTGTGAAATACTTCATAGCTGTGCTGTATTTTCTAAACTTCTCTTTTACTTCAATTTTTGATCCTCTGAAACCATGATCTATTGTAATTCCTTCATGATGATAGCTTAAACTACTTTTGGGACATGGTGGAGTAATTCACTTGATTTCCAATGACTAGATGACTATTTTTACAATTTCATTGAGTTTAATATTACCATGATGATTTTGCTCATGTGATAATTGTAATTAGACTCTCTATAAGTTCATGTTACTAATTATGTTCTTAGAATTTTCGCTTGAGACCAAAAGGTAATTGCCTGAGAATTTGGAACCCTAGAATTGCATGTTAGGATCCCTTCCTTAGGTTAGATCTAATTTGATATGTTCTAGTAGATTAATTGCCATAATTATAACATGAACCTATAAACCAAGCCTATTTGTCAAACATGGAGATCTTGTGCGAAAGCAAGGATCAGAACATTCGAGATCCATGAGTAAAACTAGTGTTGAGACTCGGATGCACGAAAGTGATCCTTGAATCTCCACTAGAGATTATCAACATTGAATTCGGATGCACGAAAGTGATCCTTGAATTCATTGTTTGATGATTTACTTATCTTCAGCGTTGGGAATAATCTTGCGCGAAAGCGAGGATAAATCCCTATGCGGTTGTTTGCACGAAAGTGAAACAACCCTTTTATTTAGTAAATTACATCTTCATCATGATAAATTTGAACTGGAGAAATCCTTATTCATATCTAGCTCATAAAAGTTAAAGTGAATGAAACCCTAGTCCCAGCTTTTCTCATTGATAATTGCGTTTTTAGCTTCCAATTTCTATTCTCACTACTTCGATTAGCCTAGATAATAAGAAATCAGCTATTTAGTATTCGACAACGTAGGTCCCTGTGGATTCGATACTTTCTTTATTACTTCGAGTATCCATGCACTTGCGGATCACGACAAGTTTTTGGCGCCGTTGCCGTGGACCTTAGTTTTTGTCGATATTAGAGACATTGAGATTATTGCTAGACTAGGTTTCATTTATGTTTTATCTTTTTATTCTTTTCTGTTTACTTACATCATTTGATCAGTTTGCTCTAGTGTGCATAAGAAATTCATTTCTAATGGCTGATCAAAGATCACTGAGGGACTATGCATCCCCTAATCCTCAAAGGATACAATTTAGCATTGCTAGACCTGCAATTGAGGCCTCCAACTTTGAAATTAACCCTGCCTTCTTGTCTATGATCCAGCAGAACCAGTTTGGAGGATCATCAATCGAAGATCCTTATTCACATTTATATATCTTTCTTGAATATTGTGATACCAAAATAATTCATGGAGTTTCTGATGACGCATTAAAACTGATATTGTTCCCTTTTTCTCTCAGGGATCAAGCACGATCTTGGTTACATTCTCGTCGACCCAATACCTTCACACCACGGGAACAATTATCAAAAGCTTTTCTGATGAAATATTTTCCACCGAACAAGACTATCCAATTGAGGAATCATATCACGAACTTTTGATAGAAGAGCGGAGAATAACTCAGCGAGGCATGGGAGAGATTTAATGATCTACAACGGAAGTGTCCTAACCATGGCTTCGAAAATGAGTTTCTAATTCAAACATTTTATTATGGCTTAGTTTATAATATCCGTCTAATTATTGATGCTGCCGCAGGGGGATCCTTAATGAGTAGAACATTTGACGATGCTTTCAAGTTGCTTGAGGAGATGTCCTTGAATCAATATGGTAAGAATGAGAATGAGGATCAACAACCCTTGACTGAAGAGGTTAGTGAACCATGCTAGAGAAACTTTCAGCTAGCCAAATTCAATCATTGCAAATTCAAAACACAAAAAAATTTGAGGATCTTGAAGAAACTGTTAGTTACCTTGCTTCTCAATTAGAATCTTTAGTGGCGTACAATAAAGTTCTAGAAGAACAAATATCTAGATTAAGCTCTGGGGAACATTGCAATGTCATTATCACTAGAAGTGGGAGACAATTAGGAGAACTTAAGGAGAAAGAGTCTATTAATGATCATTATGAGGAATTAGAATTAGAAAAATCTTCTGAACATAAACAAACACTACCTAGTTTAACACCTCAAAAGGGAAGTAAACAAAAAGGGGATGTGCCATGCAAAGAAGATGATTCTAAGACTAATCTACTACCTCCACCCTATAGACCACTAGTACCTTTTCCCCAAAGGATAGTGCAAGAAAAGTTAGATAATCAATTTGGAAAATTTTTTGATGTTTTGAAAAAACTTTACATTAACATACCATTTACTGAAGCTTTATCTCAAATGCCCATATATGCTAAATTTTTGAAAGAAATCTTGTCTAACAAAAGAAAGATAGAGAACTATGGTACCATGGCTTTAACCGAGGAATGTAGTGCTGTTATTCAAAATAGGTTACCACCAAAATTGAATGATCCAAGTAGTTTTTCTATCCCATGTTTTATTGGTAGTATGGCTTTCGATCGAGACTTATGTGATCTAGGGGCTAGTGTAAGTCTTATGCCTTTGTCTGTGTGCAGGAAATTGGACATGGGAGCTCCTAAGCCGACTACAATTTCTTTATAGCTCGCTGATCGATCGGTAAAATATCCAGTGGGTATTCTAGAGGATGTTCCTATACAAGTTGGTAAATACTTCATACCTGCTGATTTTGTGGTACTTGAAATGGAAGAGGATACTAAGATTCCTATTATTTTGGGTAGGTCGTTCTTAGCCACTACTGGAGCCCTTATTGATGTACGGAACGGTAGACTTGCTTTAAGAATTGGCAATGATAAGATTGAGTTCGATTTGAATAATTCATTGAAAAGGCCTGCATATGCTAGTTCTTGTTGTACTATTCATGCCATTGATGACACAGTTTATGATGTTAGTTGTTTGTTTGATGATTCTTCTGCTGATGTTCCATTTTCTGATTCTTTTTCTGATACCTCAAAAAATTCTTGTGAAAAAATTGATAATTCTGGCTTTGAGAATGATTTTGATGAACTCGATGATGAAAAACATGATATTTTAGATTGTGCTACGTTTGATAATGAAAGTGAAAAGATCCCTAAAGTTGAGTTAAAAGTTTTACCTGATAATCTTATATATGAATTTCTTGGTCCTAACTCCACCTACCCTGTGATTGTGGATGCTAGATGCCAGGGAAACTGATCTACTCTTGAAGGAGCTAAGAATTCATAGAAAGGTAATTGGGTATTCCATTGATGACTTAAAAGGGACTAATCCTTCTTTTTGCTTGCACAGGATTCACATGGAGGATGAGCACAAACCGCATGTATATTTTCAGAGAAGGCTCAACCCATCTATGAATGAAGTGGTGAAGAAGGAAGTACTAAAATTGCTAGATGCAAGTATTATCTACCCTATCTCAGATAGTAAGTAGGTGAGTCCTGTACACTGTGTCCCAAAAAAGGGAGGTGTTACTATAATGAAAAATAAAGATAATGAATTGATACCTGTTAGAAATGTCACTAGTTGGCGTATGTGTATCGATTATAGAAAATTAAATGTTGCCACTAGGAAAGATCATTTCCCCTTACCTTTCATTGATCAAATGGTGGAGAGACTTGCCAAACACTCTCACTTTTCTTTTCTTGATGGGCATTCCGGATTTTTTTTCAGATTCCTATTCATCCTGATGATCAAGATAAAACCACTTTTATATGTCCTTATGGTACTTTTGCTTATAGAAGAATGCCCTTTGGTTTATGCAATGCACCTGCCACTTTTCAAAGGTGTATGATGACAATTTTTTCTGAATTTATTGAAGACTTCATAGATGTTTTTATGGATGATTTCTCTGTCTATGGTTTCTCTTTTGATGACTATTTAGCTAATCTCTCTAGAGTTTTACAGAGATGCGAAGAGACTAACCTTGTCTTGAATTGGGAAAAGTGTCACTTTATGGTTAGACAGAGGATAGTTTTGGGCCATTTTGTTTCAGAGAGGGGGATTGAAGTGGACAAGGCCAAGATAGAAGTCATTGAGAAGTTAGCACCACCCACCACTATCAAGGAGATCAGGAGCTTTTTGGGACATGCAGGGTTTTACAAGAGATTCATCAGGGACTTCTCTAAACTTGCTAAACCTTTAACTGATTTACTCTGTAAAGACACAAAATTCTGCTTTGATGAGAAATGTCTATTTGTTTTTCAGGAGTTAAAGAAAGCTTTGGTTTCAGCACCCATCATCCAGCCCCCAGATTGGGACTTGCCCTTTGAACTCATGTGTGACGCCAGTGATTATGCAATGGGAGTAGTCTTGGGACAGAGAAAAGATAAGAAACCTCATGTTATTCACTATGCCAGCAAGACTTTGGATGAGACACAGAAAAATTACACCACCACTGAGAAAGAACTATTGGCCAGAGTATTTGCTTTTGATAAATTTAGGTCATACTTAATTAACTCCAAAGTGGTAGTGTACATTGACCATGCAGCTATGAAATACTTAATGCAGAAAAAAGACAGCAAACCACGATTACTCAGATGGATTTTACTTCTGCAAGAATTTGATTTGGAGATTAAAGACAAAAAGGGATCAGAAAACCTTGTTGAAGATCATCTCTCAAGAATAATGGTAGACACTGAAAAGAATAATGAGATCAATGATTCCTTCCCTGAAGAACAGCTTTTAACCATTGAACAGATCAGAGCTCCCTAGTATGCTGATATAGTAAATTACCTTGTTGCTAATGTTTTTCCTCCTGATTTGAACTACCAAAAAAGGAAGAAGTTCTTAGCTAAGGTAAAACACTATTTTTGGGATGAGCCTTATGTGTTTAGAAGATGTACAGACAGTATTTTTAGAAGATGTGTACCTGAAGAAGAAGTCATAGATATTTTGTGCCAATGTCATGGATCCTCTTGTGGTGGTCATGTTGGTACTGAAAAGACTGCTTATAAAGTGTTACAATCAGGATTTTATTGGCCTACCATTTTCAAAGATGCTAGAAACTTTGTGTTATCTTGTGATAGATGTCAAAGAATGGGGAACAATAGTAGAAAACATGAGATGCCACTGTCCAACATTCTTGAAGTTGAAATATTTGATGTTTGGGGGATAGACTTTATTGGACCTTTCCCATCTTCAGGAGTTAATAGGTACATTCTGGTAGCAGTTGACTATGTTTCAAAATGGGTTGAAGCTCTTGCTTCACCAACCAATGATTCAAGAGTTGTTGCTAAATTTTTTAAAAAGATCATATTTCCACGGTATGGGACTCCGCGAGTAGTAATCAGTGATGGAGGATCACATTTCATATAACACAAATTTTTAGCCTTACTCAGAAAATATGGAGTGAATCATAGAGTGGCAACACCTTACCATCCTCAAACAAGTGGACAAGTGGAAATATCAAACAGAGAAATCAAGGGAATTTTAGAAAAGACCGTGTCAAGCACTAGGAAAGATTGGACATTCAAACTTGATAATGCCTTGTGGGCATACCGGACTGCTTTCAAAACACCAATAGGTATGTCTCCGTTTCAATTGATTTATGGAAAATCATGTCACCTGCCTGTGGGACTTGAACACAAAGCATACTATGCATATGAGAGTGTGGGGGAAAAACGAAAATTACAATTGAATGAGCTAGATGAGATTAGACTCTCTGCATATGAGAATGCAAAAATTTACAAGGAGAGGACAAAAAGATGGCACGATCGACATATTTTCAGGAGAGATTTCTAATCAGGTGACTTTGTTCTTTTATTCAATTCTAGATTGAGACTTTTTCCTGGAAAACTTAAGTCTCGATGGTCTGGTCCTTTTCAGGTAAAGAAAGCCTATCCTTACGGAGCCGTGGATGTATGGAGTGAAGAAACAGGAGAATTCAAGGTTAATGGTCAGAGACTTAAGCACTATTATCAAGAAGAGCTAATTGAAGAAAAAGAGAGTTTTTATTTAGATGAACCACGATCAGGTCTGAGTGTTAAAGGGTCAAGCTAAAGATTTTTAAATTAGCGCTTCTTGGGAGGCAACCCAAGCTTTCTAACTTTAGTTTACTTTCTTTTATCTTAGTTTTATCTTAGAATTAATTTTTATTTCTGAAAAAGAAGCACGGAGAAGAGAAGAAAAAGAAAGCTCGGCATAAAAAGTTGATAAAATTTTGTAAGTATCCTCTCCCGTTCACCTTTTGGGTTTCATCATTGACTCATGTTTTTGTGTCTACCACCACTACTCCATCTACCTGATAATCTTTTGATTTAGATGATTGATTTTTGGCCTTGATCTACCTTTGGGATTATTGTATATGGCTTGAATTGATGTTTGATGTTGATGAGTGAATCCAAAATTGAGACTAGAATAAGACCTATCATGTCAAATTTA
>JANTFE010009357.1:0-13646 GCA_027562315.1 Costus pulverulentus
GCAACAACCTGAATAACAACCATTGCCTTTATAAACATTGAGTTTATACATGATACTGATATAATCCCAAGGCCTCAATCATTAGCCTTAAGGGCATACCCCAACAAAGGATTGCAAGGGTAGGTGGCAAGCATGCTTGGAGCATGCATG
This sequence comes from Costus pulverulentus, assembly GCA_027562315.1. Lineage (NCBI taxonomy): Eukaryota > Viridiplantae > Streptophyta > Magnoliopsida > Zingiberales > Costaceae > Costus > Costus pulverulentus. Next base: position 151 of record JANTFE010009357.1, read on the forward strand.
TGCCACTTGTAGACTCCTGAGAGAAACGAAAAATCCTAGATTTGTGAAGAGAAGTTGAGGTTGAAAGACATGTTTTTAATGAAAAACTAGATTGGTGGGACCGGCCTATTTTGGGGAATACTTTCGCTATTTATGTCTATAAAATTTTAAAATCCCCAGGGTTTAACAACACCCGGCCCTTAGTCCAAGTACCTATATTGATAAGGTCTTGGAGAGGTTCAACTTGGAGCAATCCAAGAAAGGATAACTTCTAGTAAGACATGGTCTTATTCTCTCAAAGAGCCAGTATCCCACCACACAGGTTGAGAGGGATGACATGAGTCGAATACCTTATGTTTCGGTAGTAGGTTCGATCATGTATGCAATGTTGTGTTCTAGACCAGATGTGGCTTATGCTGAGAGCATAATCAGCCGATACCAATCCAATCCAGGTCTGCAGCACTGTGTGGCTGTAAAGAACATCCTGAAGTATCTGAGAAGAACTAAGAATTAGTTCTTGGTCTATGGGGGACAGGAAGATCTCAGTGTTCAGGGCTACATTGAAGCATCATTTCAGTCAGACCCTGATGACTACAGATTACAGGTAGGCTATGTGTTCAAGTTGAATGGAGGCGCCGTGTGCTGGAAAAACTTCATGCAATCCATCATAGCTGATTCTAGAACCGAGGCTGAGTATGTCGCCACTTCTGAGACAGCCAAAGAAGCTGTTTAGATCAGGAAGTTCATTTCTGAGCTTCAGGTGGTTCCAATAGCTGTGGATCTAATTGAGCTTTATGGAGTGATTGCACAGGCAAAGGAACCATGGTCGCATCAAAAGTCCAAATAAATACTCAGGATATTTCACCTGATCAGAGAGATCATTGACTTAGGTGATGTCAACATTTGTAGAGTTGACACAGATAACAATCTAGCAAACCAACTGATCAAGGCTTTAACGCAGCAGAAGCATGATGGTCATGCCAAGGATATGGGGTTGAGATTTCTCAACAACTAGGTCTAAGTGCAAGTGAGAGATTGTTGGGGTATGTGCCCTTAGGACTAGTTGTTAGCCTATCTTATGTACTATTTGACATTGATATCTTATATATATCATTCTGACATTGTCATTATTATGCTATGTTTACATCTACGAATATGTACGTACATAATAATATCCCTGGAGACAGATTGTATCTGTGCTCAAACTTTGTCCCCAGTCAAGTACCTAAGTGGATATGGGATATATCTGGTACATGTGAGACTGGTATATGGGTTGGTTAGATATAAGGTGCTAATGCAGGCATTTGGGTATATCAGTGGTAGATATACTGGATCGACCCACTGTGAGGCTCTAACTTGGTGTCATGAGTTAACCTCACAAGTGACAAGAGATACATTGATCCTTTGACTTGAGGTCATTGACTCTTCTATATGGTTAGGGGCATGCTTTGATATAACCTAACACCTCACCGTAGTTGGCAGGTCATAACATTTGTCATTGAGTATGTCATGACCCATATGAAAAGATCAATGGACAGATATAGGATTTTCCCCTTCCTAAGGAAGCTTGATATCCATGGGGCCCCCCTATGGTTCTGTGACTAAAAGTGTATGACCATACCCAGGTGAGAACCTAATTTGGTCATGACCATGAGATTGGGTGAAAACAAGTGGTGACACACTTGTTCAATTGGATATTAGTTTGGCAAAAGGACTGTAATGCATCAGTACCTTGTTGCGATGATGGGGATGTCGATGTTGATATCCATTCCGAAGAATTGGGTAGTAGTGATGCACTGCTAGGTGCCACTCATTGCTTGTGATGACCTAAGTTCATCATTGCCAACAAAAGAGGAATGTACAGGGTTGCACAACTTGATACTCAGGTTCTCATATTAATCGAGTAGCCTTATGATCGAGTTATTGGATAACTCGGATATATTTGGGAGAATTCATCAGCGCCATTGTGCCTAGAGATGGAAGGGACTTATTGGAGCTAAACTTCATATTTGGGCCAAATGGATCAAATGAAGTCTAGCATGGACCAATGGGCCATGAAGCCCAATGGGGTGTGAGGCCTAAAGGGGCGTGAGGCCTAATGAACCATGAGGATAAGTCGCCTGGGCCCAATAGTTATCATGGGAATTAAATTCTGTATTTAAATCTGAATTTAATTCTGAATTTGAAGAGTCACGCCATTAAGGGCCATAATGAGACTATAATTTGGAATTTATTTTTTTATTTGATTCTGAAATTAATTATGAATTCAATTCAGAATGTAAAGAGTCAACATGATTTCTACAAAAGGGAGAAGAGAGGAGGAGATTAGTTGTTGGATTTTTCGATAGCTCTCCTCTCAGATATTCGTAAGCTTGGAGCTTGGCGATTTCTCCTTCCCTCTCCTCTTGGTGCATTCTCCTAGTGGCTGGTGCAAGTTCTTGAGGAGAACTCCCAAAGGCATGGACCTTCTTCCTGAGGCTAGCACCGGGTATGGAAGAAGAGAACTTGAGCGTCTGTTGTGTGTGAGATTGAAGAGGGTGCATACTTGGGCGCCTACATCGCATCCCTTTGCTTCACTTCAAGGTATCATCTCTTTCTCACCGTGTCGATTTCCTTACATGACATGGTCTTCTGTGTTTTTGGGACAGGCCTGTTTCAGGGATTGCTTCCGCTGTTTATGTTTATAAAATTTTAAAATCCACAGGGTTTCCCAACAGCGGTATCAAAGCAACTTGTGACACTCGAATAGTATTTTATGCTTTTATTGTATGCTCTCATGCCATCTGAATTTTGTTTCAAAATTTGCATATGCGCATGGGTTTTTCTAAGTAGGAAAAACTATAAGTTTTTGGTTCCTAACAACTATTCAATTTCTTTGGTTTTTCACTTTCTTCACATGTGTGATACACCCATAGGTGAGAGAATTAATTTCTCCCCACACATGTAGGATAGACCTACTGTGTGGGACTTATCAAGATTATACAGGGCATGGTCTGAATGATTGCCCTAATCATGGTAGGTTAAGGATTGTAAGGGTATGCGGCAAGCATGCTTGGAGCATGCATGTGCCACTTGTAGACTCCTGGGAGAAATGAAAAATCCTATATTTGTGAAGAGAAGTTGAGGTTGAAAGACATGTTTTTAATTGAAAACTAGATTGGTGGGACCGGCCTATTTCGAGGATTGCTTCTGCTGTTTATGTATATAAAATTTTAAAATCTCCAAGGTTTCCCAACACCTGGCCCTTAGTCAAAGTACCTATATTGATAAGGTCTTGGAGAGGTTCAACTTGGAGCAATCCAAGAAGGGATAACTTCCAGTGAGACATGACCTTATTCTATCAAAGAGCTAGTGTCCCACCACACAGGCTGAGAGGGATGACATGAGTTGAATACCTTATGCTTCCAGTGAGACATGGCCTTATCCTCTGAAGTCTCTGCCTGATTCTGACCGAAATCACGGCACCGTAAACTTTATTACGGTAGTGCCGTAATTTCCCAAAAATTTTGCTGTGAGCAGCTGCCGTGAAATCCATTACAGTAGTGCCATAATTTCATATTACGACCATGAAATTAATTACGGCACTGCCGTAATTTCTCTAGAAAGCTTTGTTAGTGTATATGCCCTAGGATCTAATATTGGTCCATTATTGTACTACTTGATATTGATATTTATATATCATTCTGGCATTGTCATTATCCGTGTTTGTTTACATCTGCGAATATGTACTTATATGATAATGTCCCTGGAGACAGATTGGATATGTGCTCAAATGATTGTCCCCGGTCGATGTACCTGAGTGGATATAGGACAGCTCTGGTACTTGTGAGATTGGTATATGGGCTAGTTAGGCACGAGGTGCTAACGCAGACATATGAGTTATCCTCACAAGTGATAGGAGAAGCATTGATCCCTTGACTTGAGGTCATTGGCCATTCTATATGGCTGAGGGACATGCTTTGATACAACCTAACATCTCGCCATAGTTGGGAGGTAATAATGGTTTCATTGAGCATGTCACGACCCATATGAGAAGGTCAATGGACTGACAAAGGATTTGCCCCTTCCTAAGGGAAGCATGATATCCATGGAGCTCCTCTATAGTCCTATGACTGAAAGTGTATGGCTATACCCAGGTGAGAACCTGATTTAGTCATGACCATGTGATTGGGTAAAAATAAGTGGTGACACACTTGTCCAATCGGATATCAGTTCGGCAAAGAGACTGTAATGCATCTGTACCTAGTCGCGATGATGGGGATGTCGATGTCGATATCCATTCCAATGACCTGGGTAGCAGCGATGCACTACTAGGTGCCGCTCACTACTTGTGGTGACCTTTGGTCAACACTGTTAGCGTAAGAGGAACCTATAGGGTTGCACACCTTGATACTTGAGTTCTTGTATTGATCGAGAAGCCTTATGATCGAGTTATTGGATAACTCGGATCTATTTGGGAGATTTCATTAGCGCCAATAGGCCTGATGAGATGGAAGAGTGTTGTTGGAGCCAAACTTCATTTTTGGCAGGTTGACCTGTATTTGACCATGGTTGGTCACATTTGGATTAGGGTTGCATTGGATTGGATCCAAGTGCTTAATCAACCCATGTAATGAAGTTTGGGCTAGCTCATTATCCAATGAGGCCCAATAATAAGTTGTCATGAAGAGGTAATGGGCTAAAAGGGTATAATGGGGAGAAAACTTCTCCCATAGGCGCCTATGGGCATAATGGGGAGAAGTTGGCAAAGTTGCTTCATTAAGGAAGCAATTTGCGCCTCCCCCTTGCTCTTTTGATGGTATGAATGCCTTTATGGCTTGTCTTGGGCTGATATGGTGCTTGGGCAATTATGGATAGGTTGAATGAGGTTTATGGTAAAGTCTTAGAGACTTTTCTTACCTCAAACCCCCTCATCCTAGCCACACACTTGTCATGATCCTAGCCCTTGCCCAAACCGCCTCTTGCCCTATTTATTGGACCCTAGCCGCCCCTCTCTTAGTGTTCAATTCCTTGGAGGCGTGAGAACACATCTAAGAGGCGAGAGCAAGGGCTTTGGCACAACTTCCATCTTCCAACTAGAGGGCCGCAAGCTTCTTCCCTTCTTCCTCCTTTGGCGCAAGAGAAGCAAAGGCTTGGCGGCATTCTCCCTTCTCCTCTCTTCTTCTTCATTGGCACAAGAACCTTGGAGGTGGCACAAGTTTTTGAAGAAGGTGAACAAAGGCTTGGATCTTCTTCCCGAGGCTAGTACCGGGCGTGGAAGAAGAGGGCTCGAGGCATCCGTGTGTGAGACTGCAGAGGGTGCACGCTTGGGCACCTATCTTGACATCGGCCTCATCTTACTTTAAGGTATTTTCTATCTCACCGTGTCAACTCCCTCGCATGCGATCTTCATTGGGTTTTTGGGACTGGCTCATTTTGGGGATATTGCTTCCATTGTGCAATGTATTTGTGTAATCTCTATCTCTGAAAATTGTAAAATATTCCTGGGGTTTCCTAATAAGCTTAGTTTGACTTGAAATTTGATGTGTAAACTCCTCTTGATGATTAGAACTCGTCCATGCATCAAAATTGCTTGAAAATGCATGATAATCATGCCTTTTTACCTAAAATTGATCAAAAACCAAGGAAGGTGTAGATTCCATAGTATTTGGCAAATAAGGCATAAAAATAAAGCAAAAGAGCAAAATTATGACTCAAAAGGTTAGTTAATCAGTATGAAAGTCACTATGAAATTTAGAGTCATCAGTGGTCCACCGAATGTGACAGAGTAGTATACCTTTATTCGCAATTCCTAGGGGCTGCCGATGATGAAGTGGAGGCGCACAAGAGAATGCTCTCTACAATCATGCACACACGGGCTCCCCGATATCCCTTCCATCCACGCCTGGTGCTAGCCTTCGGGAGGAAGATCCATCAATGCCTATGCTGCCCTTTGCTTGAGCCATCTCCAAGAGGCGCCAAAGGGGTGATGGGAGGTAGTTGGCAACAAGGAGAGGCTACTCTACCACTTGCACCAACATTCAAGCCTAGCTTCTTCTTCTTCATGGTATGTTCCATCATAAAGATGAGCCCATGAGAAGAATGAAGAGAAGATCATGCGGCAACCCTCCTAGAGGATGTTCCTTCACATGATGTGCCAATCCTCCTAGAGGATGCGCTAAGATGAAGTGATGATCTTCATACCTTTCTTCCTCTTCTCCAAAGTATGCGCCATCTCCTTGAAGATGCGCCTATGAGAAGAGAACTTTCCCCTTTGTGCTAACTCCTAAAGAAGATGCACCATGGAGGAAGGAAGAAGACCCCTAAGCCTTCTATTACCCCTTAGAAGGGAAGAAGAAGTGCCACCACCAAGGGGGCACAACCTCTCTTTTGGAGGCCCCATGGAGAAAGCTTGGGGTGGGTGGCTAGGTTAGAGTGGAGAGATGTGGGCGGCTAGGGCAACAAGAAGTAATCGCCTGATCAATTCATCAGATGCGCCCAGCCTTGTATCTATAGAGTTTAGACATGGGTCCTGCTACTTAAGTTGGGGAATAAATCTAATAGATTTATTCCAATGTGATGAATATAAATATTCATTATTTCACTTAAGTTATGGGCCCCATCACTTAAGTTGCATTTAAATCAAATGACCAGCCCCCGAACATAGGTTGGCGCTACAACATTTGGCCCATCAATAGGACCTAGTCGATCGTGGTCAAATGTTGTCACCCGAAGGTCAACTGAGGTCAACTGAAGTAAAAAATGCAACTTCACTCTATAAGATTATCTCCAACTCATCAAACGCATCCGTGTTGCATTAGACTCCCAAACTAATCTGAATCAACTAAATGACTCGATCATAGGCAGCTCGATCAATATGAGATCTCGAGTGTGCAACCCTGTAGGTTCCTTAGACATTGGTAGTGATAACCTCAAGTCATCACAAGCAATGAGTGGCACTTAGCAGTATATCACTGCTACCCAAGTCCTAGAAATAGAGTCATCATCGACATCCCCTAAAATTGTGACAAAGTGCGTGCACACTCTAATCCTTTTGCCATGTTGATATCCTGATTGGACAAGTGTGTCACACTTCTTTAACCTAATCTAATGGTCATGAATAAATCAGGTTCTCACCTGGGTATGGTCATACACTTTCAGTCATGCATCCATATGTGGGGCCCATGGATTTCAAGCTTCCTCTATTGGCTCATTGAATCTCTCATATGGTTCAAGATATACCAATGACAACCATTATGACTCCCCTACTATAGTGGAGCGTTAGGTGGTATCAAAGTACATCCCTCACCATATGAAGGTATCAATGCCCTCAAGTCAAGGACGAGTGAAACTCTGTTACTGTGAGATCTGACCTGTGACACAAAGTCAAATCCTCACAGTGGGTCAATCCAGTATATCTACCTTGATATACCCATATGCCTGTGTTAGCAATCCATGCTCAACTAGTGTATATGCTAGTCTCAAGTGCATCATAGATGTCTCTTATCCATTATGATACTTGACTGGGGACATTCCTTTGAGGCTAGATAAAATATATCTCCAGGGACATTGTATATGCAAATGTACATATGACGTAGATATACCAAATGCACAACAATGACCATGCTAGGATATATATCACAAATGAATGTGGCAAACATCAGATCAGTCATAGGTTCTAGGGCATATACATCAACAATAACTTGGTGTCACAAGTTAACCTCACAAGTGACAAGAGTTGCATTAATCCTTTGACTTAAGGTCATTGACTCTTTTGTATGGTTAATGACATACTTTGATACAACCTAACAATTAACCATAGTTAGTTAGGAGGTCATAACGGTTGTCATTGGGCATGTCAAGACCCATATTAGAAGTTCAATTGGCAGATATAGGATTTGCCCTTTCTTGAGAGAAGCTTGATATCCATCGGCCCTATATAGATGTTTGACTGAAAGTGTATGGTCATACCCAAGTGAAAGTATGAATTAGTCATGACCATGTGATTGGGTATAAACAAAGTGGTGACACACTTTGTCTAATCGGGATGTCAATTTGGCAAAGGGACTACAGTGCATAGGTACCTTATTGCGATGATGGGGATGGGGAAGTTGACAGCCATTTCGAAGACTTGGGTAGCAACAGTGCACTACTAGGTGTCGCTGACTACTTGTAATTATATGAGTTCATCACTGCCAACGTCGAAGGAACCTACAAGGTCGCACACCTTGATACTTGAGTTCTCGTATTGATAAAGTAGTCTTATGATTGAGTTATTTCATAACTCGGATCTATTTAGAAGATTCAATCAGCATGGAAGCTCATGATGAGATGGAGGAAACATATTGGAGCTAAACTTCATTTTTGGTAGATTGACCCTATGTTAACCATGGTTAGCCATATTTGACTGGGGTTGCATTGGATTGAGTCTGATGGCTTAATCAACTTATTTAATAAAGTCTAGCATGGCTCATTACTAAATGGGCCTACCAATAAGACAGAGAAGAGGGATTGGTGCATAAGGGTATAATGGGGAGAAGTCCCTTGCCCTAGGCAGATAGAGTCCTAAAGGGGTTAGGAGTAGTGCTTAATGCTTCATTAGGCATGTCCCTTTGGTGTTTTGACTTAGTCTAAATGCTTGAAAGGAAAGCTTGCCTCTATGGCAAGGCTTGGGGAGCATATGGCTGAATAGGCTTGCATGGCAAGACCTTGGCACATATGGTATGAACCTAGGAGCTCAAGGAAAGTGCTTGAAAACTTTCCTTGCTCATTGCCCAAACCGCCCACCCATCCTAAACCCTTAGCCGACTTCTCTTTGTGACTAGCACCTATATTATGATGCATTGTCGTCCCTCTTTGTGTAACTTCTGATCCTTGGTGTTAGCAAACAAAGGGGCATGAGCAAGGCTCTCTTGGTGCAAGTATTCCTCCTACAAGGCAACAAGTCTTCTTCCCTCTTCCCCTGGTGCAACTAAACAAGGGACTTGGTGGCACTCTGTTGGTGTATATGCCCTAGGACCTGTGGCTGGTCCGATATGAGTCACATTTATTTGTGATATACATCCTGGCATGGTCGTTGTTATGCCTTTTGTACATCTGCGTCATATATGTACATTTGCATATACAATGTCCCTGGAGATAGATTCTATCTGATCTCAAAGAATAATCCCCGGTCAAGTGTCATAGTGGATAAGGGACAACTATGATACACTTGAAACTGGTATATGCGTTGGTTGAGCACGGGTTGATAACGCAGGCATATGGGTATATCAAGGAAGATATACTCGATCGACCCACCATGAGGATTTGACTTGGTGTCATAGGTAAAAATATCACAGTGACAGAGATTTACACGTCCTAGACTTGTGGGCATTGATATCTCTATATGGTGATGGATGTACTTTGATACAACCTAACACTCCGCGAAACAGGAGAGTCATAACGGTTGTCATTGGGTATATCTTGAGCCATATGAGAGATTTAATGTGCCAATAGAGGATTTGCCCCTTCCCTGCGGGGAAGTTTGATGTCCATGGGCCCTAAATGGTGCATGATTGAAAGTGTGTGGCCACACCCAGGTTAAGCCTGAATAGAGTCATGACCATTGATGTTGGAATTAACAAGTGTGACACACTTGTCCGACTTGGATGATCAGTCTGGCAAAAGGACTAGAGTGTACTTGTATCTTGTCGCAGTTTTAGGGGATGTCGATGACGACTCCATTCCGAGGACTTGGGTAGCAATGATATACTGCTAGGTGCCACTCATTGCTTGTGATGATGTGAGGTTATCGCTGCCAATGTCTAAGGAACCTACAGGGTCGCACACCTAGACGCTCGAGATCTCGTATTGATTGAGTTGCCTATGATCGAGTCATTTGGTTGATTCGAGTCAGTTTGGGAGTCCGATGCATCACGGATGCATCTGATGAGTTGGAGATGATCTTTTGGGATGATGTTGCGTTTTGGCTTCAGTTGACCCCGGTTGACCTTCGGGTGACCACATTTGACCTCGATGGACTAGGTTCAGTCGAGTGGTCAAATATTGGGTTTAAGCTCCGGTTTTGTTCGGAGGCTTTTTGCGATTGATTTAAATGTAACATGTAGGCCCACGACTTAAGCGCTAAAATGAATATAAATATTCATTTTATTCACAGCTTAAGTCGTGGGGGCCACGCACAACTTAAGTGAATATTTATATTAGATATATTCATCACTTAAGTTGCGGATCCGCATCCATTAAGCATTAATGGATCTAGGTGCTTATTAATTATGAAAATTCGTAATTAATGAAGCCCTAGCCGAAATCATCTATATAACTCATCAAAACCTAGCCGTACACCTCTAATCTCTTCTCCATGGCGACTACATGTAAGGAGGTGTCGCCTACCACCATGGATGACAAGCTTCATCCCCTCTAGGTGCTTGAGACCACCTTGGAGCTTCTTCCTTTCTCCATGGTGCATCCTTTGGAAGGATTGGTGCAAGAGGAGATGATATCTCCTTCTCCATGGCGCCTCCAAGAGAGAAGTGGTGCCACATTCATGGTGGCAACACCTTCTTCTTCCATGGGAGCAAAAGAAGGCTTGGAGCCTTCCTCCTTCTTCGATGATGTATCCCTTGGAGGGATTGATGCATGAAGAAGGCTGATTTCTTATCATGGGCTCAACTTCCATGAAGTTGGCGCATGTGGAGAAGAAAGGAGAAGAAGAGAAGTGATGGTATCTCTTCTCATCATCATAGGCACTTCTTCTTAGGTTGTTGTGTATAAAGGATGAGAAGGAGACTTACCTCATGGAGACTCACCTCATGAGCGCATCTTCATGGTGGCGCATGTCATGAGGAAAGGTGGCTAGACAAGAGATTGACACAAGTTGTAGAGCTTCGCTCTCCTTGTGGTCAATCTTCTCCCTTCATCACCTCTTTGGCGCATCTTGGAGATGGCGCAAGCAAAGAGGGCTGCGACATTGACAACATGATCTTCCTCCCGAAGGCTAGCACCAGGCGCGGAGTGAAGAGAATCTCGAGCAGTCCGTGCGTGCACGATTGTAGAGGGCGGACACTTGTGCGCCTCTTCTTCGTCATCACCAGCCCCTAGGATTATGCGAATAAAGGTATACTACTCTGTTTGGGTAGCAAAGATGCACTGTTAGGTGCCACTCACTGCTTGTGGTGACCTTAGGTCAGCATTGCCAATATCAGAGGAACCTACAGAGTTGCACACCTTGATACTCGAGCTCTCGTATTGATCGGGAAGCCTTATGATCGAGTTATTGGATAACTCGGTCTATTTGAGAGATTTCATCAACGCCAATGGGCCTGATGAGATGGAAGAGAGTTATTGGAGCGAAACTTCATTTTTGGCAAGATGACCCGAAATTGACCAAGATTGGTCACATTTGGATTAGGGTCGCATTGGATTGGGTCCAATGGCTTAATCAACCCATGCAATGAAGTTTGGGTTAGCTGATTACCAAATGAGGCCCAATAACAAGTTATCATGAAGATACAAGAACCCAAAAGGGTATAATGGGGAGAAATAGCAACCCCATTGGCGCAAAGGGTATAATGGGGTGATGCTTGGCGCCTTTACTTCATTAGGAAGTAAAGGGCGCCTCCCCCTTTGTTCCTTGATGGTAAGCTTGCCTCTTAGGCAAGTCTAGGGGCTAACATGGCTTGGAGGACTTCTTAGGAAGGTCCTTGGCACATATGGGAGATTAGGTAAGGTTTATGGTAAAGTCTTGGAGACTTTCCAAAACCCTAAACCCTAATTGATACAAACCCTAACCCTAGCTACATATCTTCATGGAATTTGCGCCACCCTCAGCTCTTGTCTTGCCGCCTCTTCCATCTATATAATTAGATGCATGCGAGTGCCCCAGAGGTATATATTATTGTTGCTGTGAGCAACATCAGGAGGGCGTGAAGAGGGTGAGAGCTAAGGAAGCATTGGCGCAAGTCTTCCATGTAAGTGGCCGCAAGTCTTCTTCCCTTCTTCCCTTTGGCGCAAGAAGGACGACATCTTGGCGGCTTCTTCTTCATCTCCTCTCCTTCTTCAATTGGCGCATTTGCCTTGGAGGTGGCGCATGCTTTGAAGAAGGTGAACTAAGGTTTGGATCTTCTTCTCGAGGCTAGCACCGGGCGTGGAAGAAGAGAGCTCGATGAATCTGTGTGTGCGAGACTGCAGAGGGCGAACACTTGGGCGCCTACCTCGACATCGGCCTCATCTTGCTCCTAAGGTAGTTTCTATCTCATCATGTCGACTCCCTCGCAAGAAGAACTTCACTGGGTTTTTTGGGATTGGCTTGTTTCGGGATATTCTTCTGCTGTGCAAATGTAATCTCTATGAAAAATTATAAAATATCCCTGGGGGTTTTCCAACAGTGGTATCAGAGCTACTTGCCAGCCTCGAACGATGTACTCTCATGTTTTTCCATACTCACATGCCATGTTTCAGCTTTCACAAATTGCATGATCACATGGCACATGATTTTTCTAAGTAGGAAAAATTATAGTTTCTTGTTCCTATAATCTTTTCAATCTCTTTTGGAATTTTGGGTTATTTTTCTTGATTGATTTATGATCAAAAGCGCACATAGTTTTGTCAAGTAGGATGGACATTGTGTCTACGGACTGGCCGGGTCTCTTGATCTAACAAAATTGCCAGCCGATAGGATCTATGAAATCATCATGAAAGTTAATCATAAATAGCCAAAAGATTTGTGATAAGAAGATGAGGAAAGGAGACTTGTTTTATGAGAAACTAAAATTTCAGATTTTGAGTTTTTCATGAGCATGTAGAATTGCATGTGTAAATACCTTGTTTGTGCATAATGTTGTGGTCATATGTTAACCCCCTTAGCATGCCTGTGATGTATTCTTGTGAGGCCTATGTGCCGCTTTTCTTTTTGCTTTTAACTAAGAAGAAGATTAGGGTGGCGTATCTACTTGGAGCATGGCACATGCATCAAGCTTGCGCACCTTGCATGGTGGCGCAACAAGCTTCATCAAAGGTGGCGCATCCTTGCATGGGGGCGCAAGCAAGGGTTTGGCCGAGCCTTGTTCTTGTGAGCTATCCCTCTTGTGGCTTGCAATATGGCGCATCTTCCTTGGAGGAGGATCCATGGCATTGGTTGAACCTATGAGTGCTTTTAGGGTTTCCCTAAAACTACCTCTAGAGTTTGAGATCTAAACCATGGAAAGGAGGACCTTGGAGCCATCCTTGAAGATCAAGCTAGAGGTTGGCTAGGCTAGGTCTACTCTTAGGGGCTTGAGTCCTAGGTCAAGAGTTGAACCTCTTTTTGGCAACGTTCAATGTCTTGAATGGGCTATGATCACATCATCCTTTTATTGCTTTGTTTATAAAAGCTAAAACATGCCTGTGATGCTTTATCGTTATGTTATCACTATAGGATTTCATGCCTATAATGTTAGTGTTAGGGAATGCCGGGTGTAATTTAAAATTTTGCAGTCCCAGGACGCAGCGGAAGAAGCATTACACCCGAAACACATTCCTTTCCCAAGGATCCATGCGAGAGA
>JANTFE010000944.1:275-10784 GCA_027562315.1 Costus pulverulentus
AGAGCATGTCAGCCTAGCTGAACAGCATAGAGACATTATTCAGAAGTACACTTATTGCAGCAGACAATGTAACAAACTGAATAACAACCATTGCCTTTATAAACATAATAGTTTATACATGATACTGATAGAATCCCAAGGCCTCAAACATTAGCCTTAAGGGCATACCTCAACAGTCTTGGAGTTTGATTATTCATTCATATGACGTCAAAGAGGTGAACTCATATCCTAATTCATCTTCCTTCCAAATTTCTCTCGTACAATTCCTGTCGTCTATGTTCTTGCTCATATAATTAGTTCAGCATTCAAATCTCACCAATTTCGACTCTATCTCGCTAGTGAATTTGAAATCAGTCAGTATTGCCCACTAGTCCCTGTGGTATCGATAGTTTACTACTTCAATAGACCTATACACATCCAAGAAACCCTATTACGTTTTTGGCGTCATTGCCGGGGACTAATTTCGGCAATATTGACAAGATTGAGAAGTTACTAGACTAAATGTTTTTCTTAGTTTTGATTCATTTTAGTATAATTTCTTTTGTTTATTCAGTTTACACCTTTCTTGAATTAACGAGTTACTTGCCTTGTTAGATTTTAGTTTATGCATAGGGCTCCACGACTGGAACCTCTAATACCACTTGATTCAGAAATTAAAAGAACGTTCCAGAATCGTAAGAGACTTCAGAAGCTCCAACCCGATAAGGATTCATGGACATTAATCATGGAAGCTAACAAGTCACTTCATGACTTTACATCACTGATTATCCAAGGATTTCATTCCAGGATTGCACGCCCACCGATAGAGGCAAACAATTTTGAGATAAAACCTTCTCTTCTATCGATGTTGCCAATTCGGTGGATCCCCAGCGGAGGATCCGAATATGCATTTATCTGTTTTTCTTGAATACTGTGACACACTTAAAATGAATGGTGTGACTAATGATGCTCTGGGACTTTGACTTTTTCCTTTCTCACTTAGGGATAGGGCATGATCTTGGTTACATTCTTTACTGACTGGATCGATTACCACATAGGAGCAGCTCTCACATGCCTTCCTTTCAAAATATTTTCCTTTGAGCAAAACTGCGCAATTGAGAAACTAGATTACCAATTTTTCATAAAAAGATAGTGAGTCGTTATATGAGGCATGGGGCTGCTTCAAGGAATTGCAACGAATGTGCCCTCAGCACGACTTCGAGAAATGGGTATTGGTACACACCTACTATCATGGTTTACTTTATAACACTCGTCTTACTGTTGATGCAGCCGCTGGTGGAGCCTTGATGAATGAGGGCGTCGACGGTGCCTATAATTTCATTGAAGAGATGGCACTCAACCACTACCAATGGTCGAGCAAAAGAGGTACTTCATCATGGTAGGCTGGTAAGTATGAACTCGACACTCTTAATTCTCTCACTACAAAAGTAGATTCATTATTTTATAAGCTTGACTCTATGAACATGCGTTCCACTGCTTCTAACTCTACTTTGTGTGAAATTTGTGGGACGGAAGGCCATTTTTCTGATACTTGTCAATTAGAGAACTTGGTATCCTAGGACCTACAACCCACCTTCGTGAATGTTGTAGGTAATTTCAACCCGAAGGTCCAAAACAACCCCTCTTCAGACACCTACAACCCTGGGTGGAAGAATCATCCAAACTTTTCCTATAGGAATAGCAATGCGGCCCAACCATCAAACTATAGGTAACCTCCCAATTTCATCCACCCAATACCGGGTATCAACCTAAGCAATTCAACCAGCTACCACAACTGAATACCACCACACTACTGCAGGAGCAAACCCTAGAGTCGCGCTTTGACAATTTTGTGTAGATGTAAACAAAAGCAATTGATGATATTCTGGAAGCTATCGAAGGCTTAACCATGCACCAAAAGATATTAGAAAACCAAATGGCCCAACAAGCTAGTACATTTACTAGACTACCAGAAAGATTGCCCGGACAACTTGAAGCAAACCCTAGAGAACATTGCAATGCCATTACCACGCATAGTGGTAAACAGCTTGATGAACCAGAAATGCCTAAGGATGACTATAGTGAGGGTGAGACCGAAACTCCATAATATGAGGAACCCGTTGTTAAGAGTGAACCACAGGTGAAAGAGCACGAACCTTTTCGACTATGCTTTATGCGACCTTGGCACCAGTGTAAGTCTGATGCCACTCTCTCTTTGCAATAAACTAGATATCGGAGATCTATAGCTGACAAATGTCTATTTGCAACTAGCCGACCATTCCGTACGACATCCGGTAGGAATTCTAGAGTATGTACCAATCAAGGTCGGTAAATTTTTTATTCTAGCTAATTTCATTGTACTTGAGATGGACGAAGACTCCAAACATCGTACAGTAGAGGGCAAACCATTTTTCGCAACTGCTGCTGCTATAATTGATGTTAAAAATGGAAAGATCACAATGTACAAAGGTGAGGATACAGTTGCATTTTTATATAATCGAAAGTCTAAAGAAGCCTCTTTTTGCATATTCCTGCCATAGTATCAGAGTTTTTGATGATGAGCATGATTCACCCCACATCCCTCGGATAGATGTCGACCCCCTTGAGGTTTTCCTAATGGATGAAGACGATGAGGAGCAGGAAGAGGAAGCTTAGGCCTATACCCAAATTCTTGATTCAAGTGTTGTGGTGGACCTAAGTAAGGAAGAATTGGAAGAATTATCAACGCCAAATTATGAGCTTAGTAAGCAAACGGATTTAGAGCTCAAATCCCTACCAAGCAAACTCAGGTATGAATTTTTAGGTGAGAATTCTACTTACCTTGTTATTATAGCTGTCCACCTCAATTCAAAGCAGACAAACTGTCTCCTTAATGAACTTCGGAAAGATAAGAAGGTAATTGGCTACACTTTGGAAGATATAAAAGGTATTAACCCTTCTTTTTGCATGCATATGATATACCTCGAATATGGAAGTGAGCCATCTATTGAATACTAGAGATTCCTAAACCCGAACTTGAAAGAGGTAGTGAAAAAGGAAATTATGAAACTATTGGACATAGGGGTTATCTACCTATTAAAGATAACCAGTGGGTAAGTCCGATACACGTGGTACCAAAAAATGAAGGAGTAATGGTAGTAAAGAACGAAGATAACGAGTTGATCCTGACAAGAACCGTTACCGGGTGGTGCTTGTGTATCGACTATCATAAATTGAATAAGGCCATCCATAAAGACCATTTTCTCTCCCATTTATTGATCAAATCCTTGAGAGATTACCCACTAATTCTTATTTTTGCTTTTTGGATGGTTGCTCAAGTTTTTTCCAAATACTGATACATCCAGGGGACTAGGAGAAAACCACATTCACATGTCCCATTGGTACTTTTGCCTATTGTCGTATGCTATTTAGTTTGTGTAATGCACTAGCTACATTTCAGCGATGCATGATGGTGATTTTTTTATATTTCAGCGAAGACATCATGGGCGTCTTCATGGACGACTTTTCGGTATACGGGTCTAGCTTTGATTCTTATTTATCTAGCCTGACCTGTGTTTTGCAATGTTGTGAAGAAACAAACCTGGTGCTTAATTAGGAGAAATATCATTTTATGGTAAAAGAAGGGATTATCCTTGGTCACTTGATATCGGAGCATGGTATCGAAGTCGACAAAGCAAAAATGAATGTGATGGAAAGAATGCTGCCTCCAAACTCTGTCAGAGCAATAAGGAGTTTCCTAGGACACACAGGCTTTTACAGACGCTTCACTGAGAATTTCTCTAAAATCGCTAGGTCTTTAACATCTCTACTTGCTAAGGATGTTCTGTTTATTTTTGACCATGATTGCACAAATGCATTTCAGTAACTAAAGAAACCATTGATTTATGCTCCCATAATGTAACCCCGGGATTGGTCGCTACTTTTCGAAGTTATGTGCGATGCCAGCGACTATGTAGTGGGAGGCATTTTGGGGTAGAGAAAAGACAACCAGACACACATCATTTATTATGCTTGTCGAATGCTTGATGGAGCACAAAGCAATAACTCCACGACGGAAAAAGAACTTTTAGCCGTAGTTTTCGCATTTTATAAGTTTCGATCATATTTAAATAATTCATGTATTATTGTGTATACAGATCATACGGCAATTCAGTACCTTATGACAAAGAAGGATGCAAAGCCATAGTTAATCAGATGGATATTATTGTTGCAAGAATTTGATATTCGAATCAAGGACCAGAATGGAGCTGATAATCTAGTAGCATACCACCTATCACAATGAAGATACCATGGTATGACGATCTGCTAAATTACTTGGCAGCCGGTATTGTAGCTCCGGATTTCACGTACCAACAATGGAAGAAGTTTATTTCAAACATGAAACACAATTATTGGGATGAACCACTTTTGTTCTAGCATTGCACAGATTGTATCTTCCAGAGATGCTTGCCAGAAGAGGAGATAGTGGATGTCCTATTCCAATGTCATTCTTCTTCTTATGGAGGCCATTTGCAGCGGTGTGAAAACAACATTTAAAGTCCTCCAATGTGGATTCTTTTGGCTGACCCTATTCAAATATGCGAAGGATTATGTCCAATCTTGTGATCGCTGCCAGAGGATGGGTGGAATATTGCTACGGAATGAGATGCCTCTTAATATCATTATTGAGATAGAGATCTTTGATGTCTGGGGCATTGACTTTAAAGGTCCATTTCCCTCCTCTTGCAGTAACAGGTTTATCTTAGTCGGAGTTGATTATATTTCCAAATGGGTCGAAGCCTTAGCCGCACCAACGAATGATTCCAAGGTGGTTATGAGATTTATCAAAAAGTTGATATTTCTGCAGTTTGGAGTACCCCGCATTGTGATAAGCGATGGCGGATCTCACTTCATCAAATAGAAATTTGAATCACTTCTTAAAAAGTATGGAGTAATGCAGAAAATGGCCACTGCTTACCACCCTCATACTAGCGGCCAACTAGAGATATTAAACTGGGAAATCAAGCATATTTTGCACAAAACCATGTCACACTCGCGCTCAGACTGGTCACTAAAGCTCGATGAAGCTCTATGGACTTACTGTATAGCTTTCAAAACCCCAATTGACATGTCTCCATTCCAACTGATATGTGGTAAATCATGCCACTTACCAGTGGAGCTCGAGCATAGCGCTTTCTGGGCAGTTCGACGATTGAATTTTTGATTGGAAGCAAACCAGCAATACTAGAAAACTTCTACTCAATGAACTTGATGAGTTTCGGCAAGATGCCTATGAGAATGCCAAGGTCTATAAGAAATGATCCAAAGGAGGGCACAATCGGCATATCATAGGAAGGGAATTTCACGAAGGAGATATGGTGCTCTTGTTCAATTCTAGGTTCAGGATTTTTCCTAGTAAATTGTGAACCAAATGGTCCGGGCCCTTCGTAATATGTAAAGTTTATCCTCATGGCACTGTAGATATTTTATGTGATTCCGCGAATACATTTAAGGTTAATGGGCAGCGACTTAAGCACTATGTTCCACATAAATCGATACGAGAGGAAACCACCATAGTCCTCGCTGATTCTCCCTCACCAGGATAGCGCCAGCCATGGCCAAGCTACAGACCTTAAATTAGTGCTTCTTGGGAGGCAACCCAAGCATCTTTCTTTAGTTGATTTTATTTCTAGCAGTTTTCCTTATTCGCTTTCATGGTTTGTGTAGTCTAGTTATATTAATATGTTTTGATGAGTTTTCCTTGTTGATTAGTTTGATATACTTGTTGATCTGATTATTCTGTTATATCTCGGAATGACACTAGGAGGTATTGATACTATAAACCCAAGAAACTCTACCTCATTAACCATAAACACACATTTCTTTAAGTTAAGAAACAACTTCTCTTCTTTCAGAATAGCCAACAGAGCTTGGAGATGCCTAAGATGGTCTTCTTGATTGTTGCTAAAAATTAATATGTCATCAAAGGACACAACTAGAATTTTCCTATGTAAGGCTTTAGCACATGGTTCATCAATCTCATGAAAGTGGAAGGCGCATTGGTGAGGCCAAAAGGCATCACCAGCCACTCATAAAGACCATCGGCTATCTTGAATGCCGTTTTCCATTCATCCCCTTCTCGAATCCTTACCTGATGATACTCGCTGCGTAGATCCAACTTGGAGAACCAAGTGGACCCAATGATCATGTCCAGCATATCATTAAGATAGGGTATGGGGAAATGATATTTGACTGTTATTTTATTGATAGTGTGGTAGATGTGGGAGGGTGGCCCCTGGTACTAAGTCAATGGCATGCTGGATACCACATTCAAGGGGAAGCTCCTCGGGGAGTTCCTCAGGGGTGATTTCCACGTACCCTTCCAGCAATCTACAGACTTCAGGAGGTGTTTCACTCACTGAATTATCCTCAACCAGCTTGATAACTAAGGTGTAAAATTGATTCATTTCTTGTGCTTCTTTTAGGAAGGGCTGGTCTCTTAGCAAAGAGATGGGCTTGGGCGCTCCAATGGCTTTTCCTTTAGTATGTGATGCTCTCATTTCACTGGGTAGGCTAGGAACTAAAGTGATTTTCCTACCATTATGCATGAAAGTGTAAGTTTTACTCCTACCATAGTGAATGACATCTAAGTCATAAAGCCATGGACGTCCTAATAGGACATCTGCCACATCCATGTTGGTGACATCACACCAAATTTTTCCTTGAAAGACAACTAAGTGTAAGGGGACAACACACCGATGGGTAATGGGTATGTTGGCATGATCAACCCAGGAGATGCTATATGGTTTTGGGTGGTCTTCTAGGTTCAGTCCAAACTTGGTGACAGCCCCTGTAGATATGACATTCAAGCTACTCCCACTGTCCACCACAATCTTGCATACCTTACCATTGCACCTAATGTAAGTGTAGAACAAGCTAGTCTTTCTCCAATCCTCAGGCTGGGTGTCCTTAAGAAGGGTGCATCTCTCTATTCCCACTATGGTGTTTACAGGGTTGTCCTCACTATTATAATCAGGTTCATATACATCTTCACCAGGGTCTTCGGGCTCTTCTACCTGTCCTAAAGGGTCTTCGGCTATGAATAAGGTTTTCCTCCTGCAATCTTTGGCTAAGTGGCCAGGCTGGGAACATTTGTAACAGGTGACCTTGGCAGGGGTTGGGGTGGTCCTAATGTTGCTGGGTGTACTATGATGGGGTACACTAGGGTGAGGCACACTAGGGGGAGTTGTCTTAGGTGGGATAGCAATCGGGGTGTTCTGGTTTATATAGTTAGTTGGGGTGGTCCTGTACTGCCCAATCTCATACTCTATCTCACTAGCTAACAGGGATACTTCCTGGATATTATTAGAGGGCCAGTATACTATAGCTCTCCTTATTTCTGGCCTTAACATGGTTTTATACCTATTGATGGTCATCCAGGGTTCCTCATCTATACCACACCTTATCATCAGATTGTCAAACTTTTTGTTGTATTCCTTTACAGTATCAGTACCCTGGGTCAACCTAGTCAACTGATCATAGGTACTTTGCCTATAGTGTGGGGAAATGTATTTTTCTCCTAGTCATTGCTTCATCCCTATCCAATTGGTTATAGGTTCTATGCATCTCCTTTCAAGTTATTTTTCCACACTATTCCAGTATACTAAGGTAGACCCTCTAAGCAAGAAGCGGGCATATTTCACCTTACTTCGTTCAAGTACAGATTGACATTCAAAGTATTGTTCCACTAGGGATTCCCATTCTTAGTACGCTTATGTATCAGCACTTCCATCAAATAAGGGTGGATTCATTCTTAATCATGACCTCTATAAGGTTCATTTAGATTATGCTCACTAGGGGTAGTGACCCTATGATGTTGTCGATAATGATCATTTCGGGGTTCAGTCCTATCATGTCTATGTTCAATTTGACTAGCTCCCTCTCTCCATGAATTTTCTTGGGTTCTCCTAGGGGAATGATAGTGGAGTTGTTCAGCATTTGGGATAGGGATTTGTTGAGTTATATTTTGACTTAAAGTCTATTGTTGTTCTTCTACTTGTTGTATCCCAACAAGTAGCTAGACAGAAACTTATCTCTGGCATTGCCGCCAAAAACTTGTTTTGTCCAAAGACTTGCGTCTGCAAGTGCACGGATACTCGAAGTAATAAAAAAAACTTATCAGAGACCTCGTTTGTCAAGTACCGAATAATCGATTTCTTACTATCTAGGCAATCGAAACTATGCAAGTGAATTATCGAAAGCTAACAAAAATACCAAAGAGAGTAACTGGGACTAGGTTTCATCCACTTTGAATTCTATGACTAGATATGAATAGAAATTCGTCAATTTAATTTTATCATGATAAAGATACAATTTACTTCATAAAAAGATTATCTCACTTTCGTGCAGACAATCATGTAGGGACCGATCCTCGCTTTCATGCAAGATCTATCCCAAGCTAAAAATAAGTAAATCATCCATCACACTTTCGTGCATCTAAATTCTAAGTGGATCATCTCGAGTGGAATCTCAACGATCACTTTCGTGCATCCGAGTCTCAACACAAGTTCTACTTATGGTTCTCCAACGTTCTGATCCTTACTTGCACACAAGATCTTTATGTTTGATAAATTGACTCAATCCTAGATTTATATTATTAAACATGACAATTATTCTTCTAAAATCACGAAATAAGAACTAACCTAATTTCTTACAGTGAGTTCCTATCATGCAATTCTAGGGTTCAAAGTTCTCAAGCAACACACCTTTCGGTCCTTATTGTGAAAACTCTAAAGGAGGATTAATATCATAAATCTATGGAGAATCAAAGAACAATTATCACATAAGTAGAATTATCATGCTAGAATTATACGTGACGAAGTAATGAAAAGTTTATCTAGTAATTAAGAAATAAAAGGGAATTACTCCCCCATGTCCCACAAAAGGTTTAAGCTAGCATGGAGAAAAGATTACAATAAACCATAGTTTCTAGCGATCAGAAATCAGAAAGAATGAGAAGAACGAAAAACCACATGGCTGTAATGGAAATTACAGCAGTAATTTCCTAGCGTGAACAGTGTCGGCACCGAGTTTCTTCTTGATTTCTCCTCCGATCGAGATCCTTTCACTCTGAAACTTCTGGAATATGTTCTCCTACTCCAGGCGAAGCTTCCCCTCAAATTTCACGGCCGGAGATGCACTGTACGCTTCCCGGCAACGAAACATAGGTCGGCGGCGTGAAACTCGATTTCTCCTTTGTTATTAGATGAAAATTAGGGCTTTTGGTGTCTCCTCCTCCGTCTCGTTGAAAGCTGCCTTTTTGCTTCTTACAGCTTTGAATTTCATTGCCCCGATCGTCAGCAATAGATACCGCAAAAATTGGAATAAAATTTGACCGTGAAAATCACGCCTCCAGATTAAAATTACGGACGTGTTTTTGGTTACGGCAGTGCCGTAATTTCAATCAAGTTCTCGGGTGGAAATCTGTCTGGAATTATAGTACCATGAAATCACTTATGGCAGTGCCGTATTTTCTCAAAATCTCTCGGATGAAAAATCAACACAAATTACGGGCCATAAAAAGTCTTACGGCGGTGTCGTATTTTCAGCCAAAGTTTTTGCTCGGAAAGCGCTCCAAATTACGGCCCGTAAAAATCTTTATGGTAGTGCCGTAATTTTTGAAAGTTTTTCTGGATGAAAAATTCTCAAATTACGGCAGTGCTCTGATATTACGGTAGCCATCAAAATACGGTACCGTAATATAGATGATGGCACTACCGTAATTTGATCTGAAGTTCCAATCTTCATGAAATTTGACACGTTTTTTTCTCTTGAAGGTGAAATTCATTCATGCGTCTGGATTGCTTGAAAACACCTGAAAATCTTACCTTCATGCCTGAAAATCATGAAAAACCAAAAAGAGTGTAGATTCCACAGTAATTGATAAAAAGACATAAAAATAAGCAAAGTTTCATGAATTTGACACAAAAAGATATATGAAATGGCAATGAAATTTACTATAAATTTGAGTGTCATCAAACACATAAGGCTCAAACTTTGTTTGTCCTCAAGAAAAAAAATCAAAAATTGATCATAGGAAAAGATTTTCTCATGATGAATAAATTTCTAAAATACAATCACTTATGAAAAATCCACCAATTGATTCATAAAACTCTAAATAGACATATCATCCTTTGAATTCAATTCTCAAGATTCACAACTTAATCGAATAAAACTTCACAACTAGTATATAAAAAATAGAATTTAAATCTCATGAATTCATTCAATTTTTAGTTCAAATCTATCATACTTTTGCTTACAGGAATAAGATATCCAAAGTCTTTTTCCACTCAAAATTTTCTTTTCTTTTATATTTTTGCGTTTTTGTTGGTATGTACCCACATAGATAAACACTTTTTATTTGGGACTTCAACTCTTGCCTTAGGTACTGTTGGGGTATGCCCTTAAGGCTAATGTTTGAGGCCTTGGGATTCTTTCAGTATCATGTATAAACTCTTATGTTTATAAAGGCAATGGTTGTTATTCAGTTTG
>JANTFE010009372.1:13127-27415 GCA_027562315.1 Costus pulverulentus
GCAGATAAATTGAAATTACACTCTTATATGCATCCTTCTAGGACATCTTATTCTTCTATTAGATGTGATATTTGTGGATGTTTTGATCATTATACTTCTGATTGCCAAATTTTAACTACTTAAAATCATGTTTCTGAACCATACTTTGAGGACACTAAAGAATCTAAATTAACATCCATGCTTGAAAAATTCATGACAAATCAAAGTAAGAATATTGAAGATCTTAAAGGGATAATTAGTCAGCTTGCTTCTCAAGTAGAATCTTTAACAGCTCATAAGGAAATTTTAGAAACCCAGATAGCACAATAAGCTTGTTTATTTGAGTTTGATTTGGAAACTGAGAAAATTGATTTAGAAAATTCCTCCTCTGATTATGATTGTTTTGAGATTGAGCCTTATGTGAACTTTAATAAATCTCACTTTGATTTTGATGATTGTAAAATTGATTCTTTTGATAATTTATTTTTGGAAAATTTTGAGAAAATTAAATTTGAAAAATCCCCTCTTTATTATAGTGATAGTTATGAAATTGATTCTTTTGATGATATATTATTTGTAGTTAAATCTGAGGAAACATATGAGGGGACTGATTTAGAAAAATCTTACTCTGATTTTGTTGGTAATTTTGAAATTGATAAATTATTTGATGATGACCATGAGAAACTCGAAAAGGATTTGAAAACTATAAACATTGATGACTCTCACTCTGATGTTTTGCCCATGTCTATTGTTCAATCTTCTGATTTATTTGAAAAATTATACTTTTTTGAAGAATCTAATGTGTGAGACAAAAAGATTATTTTGATGATCCAATACATGAATCTTTTGATCAAAGTCCTATTGCAATAGAAAATATAGATTTGAAGAAAGGACTAATGATTTTGCTTTCTGATAAATTTAGGAAGATTATTGAATATCCTTTGAGTAGAATTGCAAATTTTGATTTTGATTTCTGCATATTTGAGAAAGTGATGACACCAAAATATATAATATATTTTGTATCATTTTATATATCTTTTCATGCTAAATTGAAGCTCTTTTGCTTATTTTTGTGCCAAATTTATCAAATATTGCAAAATCTACTTCTATTTTGGTTTTTGATGATTTTCAGGTAAAAAGACACTATTTTTAAGTATTTTCAAGAAAAATCAAATACATGGAAGAGTTACCATCATCAAGAAGAGGATACATGACAAATTTCAAGCAAAAGGGAGCCACGAACCAAAATATGGCAGAGCCGTAATATATATGACGGTACTGTATTTTCGTACGCTGCCGTAATATCATAGCACTGTAGTATTTTGGCTAATTTTTCATCAAAAGATTTTACAAAAATTAGAGCATTGTCATAAGAATTTACACAGGCCGTAATCTGAAGCGCTTTCAAACCAGATATTCACTGAAATTACGGCACTGCCGTAAACCATTTTACGGGCCGTAATTTCTAGACGTTTTCGACTAGAAAGTTTTATGAAAATTATGGCACTGCTGTAATATTTTTCATGGGCTGTAATTTTGACTCAGGGTTCACAGAACCAAATTACGGCACTGCTGTAATTTAAATTACGACTGTGTAATTTTAACCTAGACACGCAAGTTTTTCTGGCCCAATTTTTGCGCGGACCATATCTTGAAATCCAGACATCCAAATTGAGATCTGAAAGAAGTTATGGACTCGTCTCGATGAGGAGAAGATAAAGGGACCAAAATCCGTAATTTTGATGATGAATCGAGGGAGCAATTGAAAGAGAAGTGCTTAGGGTTTGGCCTCATGCCAATAGGTGTAGAGACCACCTCAGGCCCTGGTTTTTACACATAAGCTTCACCTTAAGGAGGATAGGACACCACATAAGTTTCAAAGCCAAAGGAACTCAGACGGAGGAGAAATCAACCAAACAGCGAGCGTAGGCACTATTCACTAGTAAATTACGGCTGTAATTTCTATTACAGCCATGTTGTAACGTTAATTCTCCCTCTTTCTTAGATTTTTGACACTTTGAAACTATGGATTATTGTATTTTTTTTCTTCCATGCTTGCTTAATCATATTTAGGGACATGAGAGAGTAATTCACTTTGATTTTTTATGACTAGATAACTTTTATTTTCGTCAGAATAGTTTTATTATGATGATTCTACTTATGTGATAGATTGCTCTATGATTCTCCATAGTTTTCTTATTATCATGCATGATTCTAGAGTTTTCGCAATAGACTGAAAAGTGACTTGCTTCAAAACTTGGAACCCTAAAATTGAATAATAGGAACTCACTGTAAGAAATTAGGTTTGCTCTTATTTCCTGATTTTAGAATAATAATTGCCATATTTGATAAAAAGAATCTAGGATTGAGTTATTTTGTGAAACGGGAAGATCTTGTGCGAAAGCAAGGATCGGAACGTTGGAAAACCATAAGTATAACCTGTGTTGAGACTCGGATGCACGAAAGTGATCCTTGAGATTCCACTTGACATAATCAACATAGAATTCGGATGCACAAAAGTGATCCTTGAGTTCTTTGTTTGATGATTTACTTATCTACAGCGTTGGGATAGATCTTGCGCGAAAGCGAGGATTGGTCCCTGCATGATTGTCTGCACGAAAGTGAGATAATTCTTTTATGAAGTAAATTATATTTTTATCATAATGAAATTAGACTGACGACCTTTTATTCATATCTAGTTATAGAAATTAAAACGGATGAAACCCTAGTCCTAGTTGTAATCTGATTTCGTGTTCTTTCTATCATCTACTTGCATCATATTTGATTTGCTTGGCTAGTGAGAAAATAGTTATTTAGTACTTAACAATAAGGTCTCTGTGGGTTTGATATCTATTTTATTACTTCGAGTATCTGTGCACTTGCGGAAATAACAACAAGCTTGGTGACACAACAAGTTTTTGGAGCCGTGTCAGGGAGTGACAAGTCCCTGTGTGCCAAACAATAAGTTTTGGCTGCGATACCAGAGATAAGCTTTTGTCTACCTACTTGTTGGGGTACAACAAGTTTTTGGCGCCGTTGCCAGGGACCTTAGTTTTGTTAATATCAAAATAGTTGTTAGTATTGCTAAACTAAGTTTTAATTGTCTTAAATTTAACTTTGTTTTCTGTTTTTGCAGGTTTTGGATTTTCACAAGTTGTGATAGAATTGTAATTTCTGAAATTTGTGAATTTGCTTGTGCTTATTATTTCCTATTTTTTTCTATATTCTGAAAAAAAAAAAGAGAAAAATTTGATTGATTGGTGTTGGATTATCTTTCTGTTCTTGATAGATTTGAAGATATGTCTTTTTATCACAACTCCTGAGCAATTGAAAGAGGTGAGGAATACATGCCACAAGGAAGGTATGAAGATGATTCATTGTACACACTTCAAGATAAGTTTAACTCTGAAATGCACCTTTTCAGCCAGCCTCTGTTCCACCTCTACTTCTCACCTGCATCAACTCTTTCCACTAGGATTCCTCTAGACCATTGATGATATCTCTGATTCTCCCTTGAGAAAATTATTTTTATTATTATTATATTCAGAGACTATTTTTAGACTGAACGTTATGTAACCTAAATTGTGCAGGTACAATTTTCAAAAAGCACATCTATGGACCTAGCAGCATCTGCCTCGACACTATTTTTGGTCTGAGCCTTATGTATTTTTGGTCAAAGCTTTCTATATAGTTTTGTGAGTATTGTTTGCACTCTCTTGTATTCATTATTATTTCATATGGTTGCATATTTGATTTGCTTTAGATGTATCACTCACTGATATTTCTTCGATATGGTTGTATGATGATATGATTGTTCATGATCCACTTTCTACTATCTTGTGGTGTGATTCTATTTTTGAAATATTTTTATTGATAAATATCTTCCTTGATGATGAATAAACCTGTATTCATGATTAGAAAGAAACCAATCATGTTAGATTTATTTCTTCAATGCATATATATCTTTTGAAATTTGACATTGGTTGCTGCATGAAATTTTGGGTAGATGTGTAATTTGAGGAATAAGATCTAAAGGTGAAACTACTCCTTTAAATAAAATGAGCATATGAGTATGATTACTGAATTGATATCAATTGATCAACCTAGTAGATGTTTAGTCTATTTTGCTATTTGTTGGGAAGGAAGAATCCAAGATCCATAAAAATAGTGAGAGACTCCCCTACTTGGCACTATGTAAAATTGATAGTGGTACCTAAGACATGGGTTGAAGTCTATGTCTAAAAAATAATGAGAGAGAAAAAGAATAAGACACCTCTACTTGGCACTATGCAAAATTGATAGTGGTACCGAAGATAAGAGTTGAAGTCAAAATAAAAAGAATGTGTATCTAAGTGGGTACATGCAATCTGTACAAAAACAACAAAATACATGAATAAGAAAAAAAAATGAAAAAAAATATGTGTGGAAAAAGATGTTGGAAACCTAATTCTTGTGAACAAGAGTATGATAGATTTGAACTGAAAATTGGGTGAAATCATGAGATTGAAAATTTTATTTATTATACAAGTTGCAGAGTTTTATTTGATTGAGATGTAGATCTAGAGGGTTGAGTTCTAAGAATAATATGTTTATTTGAAGTTTTGTGAAACAATTGATGGAATTTTTCATTGATGATTGTATTTTAGAAATTTATTGAGCATGAAAAAGTTTATCTTTTAATCAATTTTTGATTTTTGCTTGGGGACAAGCAAAGTTTGAGCCTTATGTATTTTGATGACACCAAAATATATAGTATATTTTGTATCATTTTATATATCTTTTGATGCTAAATTGAAGCTCTTTTGCTTATTTTTTTGCCAAATTTATCAAATATTGCAAAATCTACTTCTATTTTGGTTTTAGATGATTTTAAGGTAAAAAGGCACTATTTTTATGTGCTTTCAAAAAAAATCAAATACATGGAAGAGTTACCATCATCAAGAAGAGGATACATAACAAATTTCAAGCAAAATGGAGCCACGAACCAAAATACGACAAGGCCGTAATATATATTAAGGTACCATATTTTCGTACACTACCGTAATATCAGAGCACTGCCATATTTTGGCTAATTTTTCATCAGAATATTTTATAAAAATTATGGCACTGCCGTAAGAATTTACACGGGCCATGATCTGAAGCACTTTCAAACTAGAGATATTCACTGAAATTATGGCACTTTCGTAAACCATTTTACGGGCCGTAATTTCCAGACGTTTTTGACCAAAAAGTTTTACGAAAATTATGGTACCACCGCAATATTTTTCATGGGCCGTAATTTTGACTCAGGGTTCATAGAACTAAATTACGGCACTACCGTAATTTAAATTAGGCCGTAATTTTAAACTGGACATGCGGGTTTTTTGGGCCCGATTCTTGCACGGATCATCTCTTGAGATCTAGACATCCAAATTGAGATCTGAAAGAAGCTATAGACTTGTCTTGATGAGGAGAAGATAAAAGGCCCAAAAGCCCTAATTTTCATGACGAATAGGGGGAGCAATTGATAGAGAGGTGCTTAGAGTTTAGCCTCGTGCCGAGAGGCGTAGAGACCACATCAGGCCGTGATTTTTACACAAAAGCTTTGTATCGAGTAGGAGAGGACCCCACAGATGTTTCAAAGCTAAAGGATCTCAGACGGAGGAGAAATCAACCAAACAGCGAGCGCTGGCGCTGTTCACTAGCAAATTACAGTTGTAATTTCTATTACAGCTGTATTGTAACATTAATTCTCCCTCTTTCCTCGATTTCTAACACTTTGAAACTATGGATTATTGTATTTCTTCTTCCATGCTAGCTTAATCATATTTTGGGACATGGGAGAGTAATTCGCTTTGATTTCTTATGACTAGATAACTTTTATTTTCGTCAGAATAGTTTTATTATGATGATTCTACTTATGTGATAGATTGCTCTATGATTCTCCATAGTTTTCTTATTATCATACATGATTCTAGAGTTTTCTCAATAGACTGAAAAGTGACTTGCTTGAGAACTTGAAACCCTAAAATTGAATAATAGGAACTCACTGTAAGAAATTAGGTTAGTTCTTATTTCCTGATTTTAGAATAATAATTGCCATGTTTGATAAAAAGAATCTATGATTGAGTTATTTTGTCAAACAGTAAGATCTTGTGCGAAAGCAAGGATCGGAACATTGGAAAACCTTAAGTAGAACCTGTGTTGAGACTCGGATGCACGAAAGTGATCTTTGAGATTCCACTTGAGATAATCAAATTAGAATTCGGATGCACGAAAGTGATCCTTGAGTTCTTTGTTTGATGATTTACTTATCTACAGCGTTGGGATAGATCTTGCGTGAAAGCGAGGATTGGTCCCTGCATGATTGTCTACACGAAAGTGAGATAATCCTTTTATGAAGTAAATTATATCTTTATCATAATGAAATTAGACTGACTGACGACCTTTTATTCATATCTAGTTGTAGAAATTAAAGCGGATGAAACCCTAGTCCTAGTTTCTCTCTAATTTCGTATTCTTTCTATCATCTACTTGCATCATATTCGATTTGCTTAGCTAGTAAGAAAATAATTATTTGGTACTTAACAATAAGGTATCTGTGGGTTCGATATCTATTTTATTACTTCGAGTATCCGTGCACTTGCGGATATAACACCAAGCTTTGTGACACAACAAGTTTTTGGAGCCGTGTTGGGGAGTGCCAAGTCCCCGTATGCCAAACAATAAGTTTTGGCTGCGACACCAGAGATAAGTTTTTGTCTACCTACTTATTGGGATACAACAGAAAGCCATGTCGATCTTGATTTATATGAAATTTTGGATGTTTGGATTAGTGGCTAAACTTTTTGGACAACGGAAATGCAAAAAATTATATGCTATTTACTATGGCACTGATCCACCTACTTCACCATGATATTTGGGTTTTGTTCAAGCTACAAACCTAAAAACTAGCGCTTCTTGGGAGGCAACCCAAGCACTCTTTTTTTAGTTAGTTTATTTTGTTTTAGTTTATTTTTAGAATTATTTTTTCTTCTCTTTGTGCAGGAAAAATCAAAATTTTGCGTAAAATACGGCACTACCGTAATAAAAATCACGGTATCGTATTTTTGGTTCATTTTTGACCAAAAGGTTGTGTCTTTTATGGTAGGGCCGTAATCATTTTTACATGCCATATTTTTGAGTGATTTCTAACCAGAAAGTTTTATGCAAATTATGGCACTACCGTAAGGTATTTCACGCCCGTAATTTGAATCTGCATTCTGCTTATCTGAAGAGGTATTTTCTCGTTGTGATTTTAAGAAACTAGGTTGGGAAAATTTTTGATTTTTGGCACAAACATGAACTACTCATCTTTTACTATTATTTGGATCTTTTTGTTGAATTTTAAAGCTCATGGATCATCTTAAAACACGTAGCATCTTTTTGATTCTGATTAATTTATGCAGCAGTTTTGTACTGATCTAATTAGCAGTTTTGTTTCAGATTTTTAAGATGCTTTGATGAGTTGAAACCCTGATTTTTCACTTGAAATTGGAAATACATGTTTCATTCTATCTCTTGGATTTGTTGTTTTCATGAAAATATTTTTTGATCATTCTAGGAAGCATGACAACTTTTGGTAACTGATTAATTTCTGTGCAGTTTTTCATTTAGAAATCTGAGTAGCCCTCTTTCTGCTAATACCATAAATTCCTGACTGATTTTGATCCTTTAATTTTCATATGCGAAAGAACAAGTTTTATTCTACTACATGGTTTTGTCTGTTTTCTTTTTAGATCATTAAATCTTCTGCTTGGGTATAGCTACTTTTTGTAACTGAGTCAGTAGGCCGCTCTGCTATCCTTGGACACCTGCAGCTTCTTCTCCAGATTTGCAGCACCTCTAGCCAGCCCAGCCAGCACCACTCCAGCTGCTTCTGACACCATTGTTTCTAGTAGTCGACATTGGATTATACCATTAGCAGCCTCTTACTTCTTCTTCTGCCTCTTATTCTATTGATTTTATTTATGTAGCAGAATCTTCATTAGTAACTTTGATTTTTTATGTGTAGTGCTATCTCTCGCACCCACCGGCCGACGACTTCGCCACCACGACTGTAGGCTCTAGCAGGCCACTAGAGACTACTCATCATCACTCTATTGTCAGCATCAGCACTATCATCTTCAGCTAGCATCTGTTCCACCTCTGCTTCTTGCTTGCATCAACTCTTTCCACCGGCATCTTCTTTGGACCACTGATGACATCTCTGATTTTCCATTGAAAAATATTTTCTATCATATTTTTTTTAAAAAGCAAGAGACTATTTTTGATCTGAGCCTTATGTGCTTTAAAATTTTGCAAGTAAAATTTTCATGAAGTGCATGTTTGAAGACCCAGCTGCATTTAGCCTGACGGTACACCCCGGACGATGATTGGAGCTTGCCATATAGTTTTGTGAGTACTGTTTGCACTTTCTTATGATTTGATATGATCATCTATACTTTTCTTCTCCTAAAATTTTTATCATTGTACACCCTTTTCTTTGTTTGAGCCTTATCTATTTCTATCGCTTTACATCTTTTGAATAAATGAGTTTCATGCTTCATACTTTTTGCATTGATATTGATATTTCTGATGTTTAAAAATTTTTATGACTTGAACCCATGTGATGAAAGGTGTGTTGATTTTTCTATGATGATGAATGTTTATGGATATGCCTGTGAATGGAGATGTTCCTATTATGTTAAATTTATTTCTTCAATATATATCTACTTGTCAAAATCTTTCATTGATTGATGTATAAGGTTTTGGGTAGGTATGTTGTTGGATGAATGCAATCTAAGAGTGAAATATCTTTCTTGAATAAAATGAGCATATGAGTGTAATTTTTGAATTGATATCAATTGATTTACCAAGTTGATGTTTTATCTTATTATTTGCTGGGAAGAAAGAATCCAAAATCCACAAAAAGAGAGAAAGACTCCCCTACTTGGCACTGTGTAAAATTGACAGTGGTACCAAAGATATGGGTTGAAGTCTGTAAAAAAAGAAAGAGAGAAAAAGAAAAACAACTCCCCTACTTGGCACTGTTTAAAATTGACAGTGGTACCAAAGATAAGAGTTGAAGTCTAAATATAAAGTGTGTATCTATGTGGGTACATACCATCAAAAACACAATAAAAAAAAAAGAGAGAAAGATTTTAAGTGGAAAAAGATTTTGGATATCCTATTCCTGTAAACAAAGATTTGATAGATTTAAACTGAAACTTGAGTAAATTCATGAGATTGAGATTCTTTTTATTATGCGAGTTGCAAAGTTTTATTTGATCAAAGTTGTGAATCTTAGAGATTAATTTCAGAGGACGATGTATTTATCTGAAATTTTGTGCAAAAAGTTGGTGGAATATTTCATGAGTGATTATATTTAAGAAATTTATTTTTCATAAGAGAGCAAATTTTCCATAGCATTGTTCTTTATTCTATTTATTTGCTTGAGGACAAGCAAAGTTTGAGCCTTATGTGTTTGATGACACCAAAATTTTTAGTATATTTTGTGTCATTTCATTGGTTTTTTTGTGTCATATTTATACCACTTTGCTTATTTTTATGCCTTTTTTTTATCAAATATTATAGAATCTACTTCCATTTTGGTTTTTGATGATTCTCAAGGAAAAAGGCACGATTTAAAGGCATTTTCAAGTAAAATCAGATACATAGAAGAATTCTCATCATCAAGAAGAGGTTACATAACAAATTTCACACAAATCGGAACCAAAACCCAAATTACGGCAATGTCGTAATTAAAATTACGGTACCGTATTTTCGAATACTACCGTAATTTTGGAACAATGTCGTATTTTGGGTGATTTCCATATAGAAGATTTTCCAGAAATTACGGCACCACCTTATTGAAAATCACGGTGCCGTATTCTGAAGCGACTTTAGACCCGAAAGATTTCCAGAAATTATGGCACTGCTATAATGATTTCCACGGTACCGTAATTCTAATCGTATCCTGTACAGAAGAACTTAAAGAAAATACTGTAGTACCGTAAAGACAATCACGGTTGTAATTCTATTCCTGGCTCGCGACATCCACAGTCAAATTCACATCCAATTTTTGCGCGATCGATTACGGACGATCCAGGCCTTTAAATTCAAAGCTGTAAGAAGGAAAAAGAGAGCCTTGGAGGAGGAGAACACGCCAAGGGCGAAAGCCCTAATTTTCATCCACTGTCGAGGGAGAAATCAAGTTTCACGCCGCCGACCTAGGTTTCACCGTCGGGAAAATTACGGTTGTAATTTCCATTACAGCCGTGTTGTAACGTTTATCTCTCCTTTCTCATCGATTTCTTACACTTTGAAACTATGGATTATTGTATTTCTTTTTCCATGATAGCTTAAAAATTTATGGGACATGGGGTGTAATCCCCTTGATTTTATATGACTAGATAACTTCTATTTCATCAGAATAATTTTGTTATGTTAATACTACTTATGTGATGATTGTCTATAATTCTCTGAAGTATTCTTATTATCATGCATGTTTTAGAGTTTTTGCAATAAGGACCGAAAGGTGATTTGCTTGAGAACTTGGAACCCTAAAATTGGACAATAGGAACTCACCGTAAGAAATTAGGTTAGTTCTTATTTCTTGATTTTAGAAGAATAATTGCCATGTTTGATAATTTGAATCTAGGATTGAGTTATTTTGTTAAACGTGAAGATCTTGTGCGAAAGTGAGGATCAAAGCGTTGGAGAACCTTAAGTAGAATCTCTGGTGAGACTCGGATGCACGAAAGTGATCCTTGAGATTCCACTTGAGATGATCAACTTAGGATTCAGAGGCACGAAAGTGATCCTTGAGTTCTTTGATTGATGATTTACTTATTTTCAGCTTGGGATAGATCTTGCGCGAAAGCGATGATCGGTCCCTGCATAATTGTCTGCACGAAAGTGAGATAATCCTTTTATAAAGTAAATTATATCTTTATCATAATGAAATTAGACTGATGACCTTTTATTCATATATAGACAAGGAAATAAAGGTGGATGAAACCTTAGTCCCAATTTCTCTCTGATTTCGTGTTCTTTCTATCATTTACTTGCATTATAATCAATTGCTTAGCTAGTAAGAATATAACTATTTGGTACTTAACAATAAAGTCTCTGTGGTTTGATATCTTTCTTTATTACTTTGAGTATCCGTGCACTTGCAGACACAACAGGGACAATGATTAATTTTTGATGGATTTTGAAAGATCTGAGTGTTGGTGTATATGCCCTAGGACCTAGTCTTGGTCCATTATTGTACTACTTGACATTGATATTTTATATATTATTCTGGCATTGTCTTTGTCAATGTTTGTCTACATCTGCAACTGTGTATTTACTTGGTAATGTCCCCGGAGACAGATTGGATTTGTGCTCAAATGGTAGTCCCTAGTCGATGTACCAGAGTGGATATGGGACAACTCTGGTACTTGTGAGACTGGTATATGGGCTGGTTAGGCATGAGGTGCTAACACAGACATATGGGTATATCAGTGGTGGATATACTGGACCGACCCGCTATGAGACAATGACTTGGTGTCATGAGTTATCCTCACAAGTGATAGGAGATGCATTGATCCCTTGACTTGAGGTCATTGGCCATTCTATATAGTTAGGGACATGCTTTGATACAACCTAACACCCCGCCAT
Source organism: Costus pulverulentus (assembly GCA_027562315.1). Classification (NCBI taxonomy): domain Eukaryota; kingdom Viridiplantae; phylum Streptophyta; class Magnoliopsida; order Zingiberales; family Costaceae; genus Costus; species Costus pulverulentus. The sequence goes on from JANTFE010009372.1 coordinate 24,771, forward strand.
AGTTTGGGGGTAATAACGGTTGTCATTGAGCATGTCACGACCCATAGGAGAAGGTCAATAGACAGACATAGGATTTGCCCCTTCCTAAGGGAAGCATGATATCCATGGAGCTCCTCTATGGTTATATGACTGAAAGTGTATGGCCATACCCAGGTAAGACCTGATTTAGTCATAAATTTGAGATTGGATAAAAACAAGTGGTGACACACTTGTCCAATCGGATATCAGTTCGGCAAAGAGACTGTAATGCATCTGTACCTGATTACGATGATGGAGATGTCGATGTCGATATCCATTCCGATGACTTGGGTAGCAGCGATGCACTGCTAGGTGCCACTCACTGCTTGTGGTGACCTTAGATCAGCACTGCCAATGTCAGAGGAACCTACAGGGTCACACACCTTGATACTAGAGTTCTCGTATTGATCGGGAAGCCTTATGATCGAGTTATTGGATGACTCGGATCTATTTGGGAGATTTCATCAGCGCCGATAGGCCTAATGAGATGGAAGAATGTTATTGGAGCCAAACTTCATTTTTGGCAGGCTGACCCGAATTTGACCATGGTTGGGTCACATTTGGATTTGGGTTGCATTGGATTGGATCCAATTGCTTAATCAACCATTCAATGAGGTTTGGGCTTGCTCATTACCCAATGAGGCCCAATAACAACCCCATTGGCGCCTAAGGGGTATAATGGGAAGAGATCCAACCCCATTGGCGCCTAAGGGGTATAATGGGGTTAGGATGGCCAAAGTTGCTTCATTATGTGCCTAGCCCTAACCTTAGCCGCCCCTTGCTCTATATAAAAGGCCCTAGATGCCCCCTCTCTTGCATTCTACTCGTTGGAGGCGTGAGAACACATAGAGAGGCGAGAGCAAGGGAAAGAGGCTCATCTTCCATCAAACCCTAGCCGCAAGTGTTCTTCTTCCTCTCCTTCTCTTGGCGCAAGAAGGGCTTGATAGAGTGGTGACTTTCCTCTTCCCATCCTTCTTCATCCTTGGCGCATACTCTTGGAGGGTGGCGCAACTTGAAGAAGGTGATACAGGGCTTGGATCTTCTTCTCGAGGCTAGCACCGGACATGGAAGAAGAGGACTCGAGGCATCTGTGTGTGTGAGACTGCAGAGGGCGCACGCTTGGGCGCCTACCTCGACATTAGCCTCATCTTGCGGTAAGGTATATTTTATCTCATCGTGTCGACAACCTCGCATGCGATCTTCACTGGGTTTTTGGGACTGGCTCGTTTCGGGGATATTGCTTCCGCTGTGCAATGTATTTGTGTAATTTCTATATCTGAAAATTGTAAAATATCCCTAGGGTTTCCCAACAGTGGTATCAGAGCGACTTACGAGACTTGAACGATGTATTTTCATGCTTTTCCATGCTCACATGACATATCTCAATTTTTGCAAATTGCATGATCACATGGCAAACGATTTTTCTAAAGTAGGAAAAATTAGAGTTTCTTGTTTCTATCATCTTTTCAATCTCTTTTGGATTTTTGGATTATTTTTCTTATTTGATTTAAGGATCAAAGGCGCACATGTTTTTGTCATGTAGGACGGGCATTGTGTCTTCGGACTGGCCCGGTCTCTTGATCTGATAAAATTACTAGCCGAGAGGATCTTTGAAATCATCATGAAAATTAATTGTGAATAACCAAGAGATTTGTGAAAAGAAGATGAGGAAAAGAGACTAGTTTTATGAAAAATTAAAATTTTAGATTTTAAGTTTTTCATGAGCATGTAGAACTACATGTGTAGATATTGCTTGTGCATAATGTTGTGATCATGAGTCAAACCCCTTTTGCATGCCTGTGATGTACTCTTGTGAGGCCTACGTGCCACTTTTCTTTTATTTTAAATAAGAAGAAGATTAGGGTGACACACATCACTTGAAGCATTGGCGCTTGGAGCACTATTGCTTGATGGCGCATGCGTAGAAGTGCAAGATGGCATGGTCGAACCCTAGGGTTTGAGAGCTAGCTATCTTGGCTCCTTGCATGGTGGCACATCATCTATGGAGAAAGACCCATTGTTATAATCTTAATTTTTATAAATTTAATTCAGAAATTTAATTTGGAATTTTTAGGATTTTTCTAGGATTTTTCAGAATTTTTAAAAGGTTTAAAAATTTAGTTTTATAAAAAAACTAATTTTGCGCTCGCGGGGGATCGAACCCACATTGCGCGCGAGCGATCAACGGCGTCTAACCAACGTGCCAAGTTGTGTTTTTAATATAATATACGATTTGTTATTTTTGTATTAGATTTAAATTTGATTTTGGGGACCGAGTCAACCCGTCGTCTTCCCCGCGGATCTCGGCGATTTTCTCGCCGCCGCGTTATCGCCGTCTGGAACGAGTTTCACCTCTATATTAGAGGGCTTTTGTTCGACTCGAGGAGTTTGGAAACCTAACCTGTCTTCAACCCTCGAAGCGCCGCCAGGAAGGAGAAATCGCGCTCAAACTCATCGCCGGAGTTCGAGCGGCGCCGCCTCGCGTTCCAGCCATCCAGCGCCTCCATCGACGGTGATCTCTGTGTTCTGGGCTACGATACATCGTCGTAGCAAGGTATGTAAGCTTCTGTGAAGTTTTAGTGAAGTTCTGTTTCGGTTTGGTTAAGTTTTGTGTATCGACGGCGGCG
>JANTFE010009375.1:0-14761 GCA_027562315.1 Costus pulverulentus
CCCCCCCCCCCTTAGATTTAGGGGACTTTCATGCTTATCTACATGCGTACATGTCATAAAAGATTTTAAAATTTTTTATGCCATGATTTTCTGCTTAGAAAAATGTAGGTTTATTAATTCTAACGACATGTATAAATTTAGTGACTTTGATTTTTCTTGTTTGTTAAGGATAGACCTTGCATACAAGTCATGTAGAATTTAATAAATTTTATATGATAAGTTTGTCATGGAGAGGCGCCTAGCATGCCAAAAGCATGCTTGCGCAACTCTCATGAAAGCTTAGAAAATTTGTTAAGTCCAAGAGAAATTTATGACGAGCTGTTGAGAGTTAATAAACTGGTTTATGAAAAACTAAAATTAATTTTAATTGTTGTTTTTCATTGCATGTAGAAGAGCATGAGTAGGTGCTTTTATTACTACTTTATGATATGGTTATAGACAAGCCCTTATGCATGCCTGGGATGTATTCTTGTGAGGCCTGCGTGCCGCCCTATTTCCTTTATTTGTTTTGTTATTAAAGTTGAAGATTAGGGATGTCAAAGAGCAGATCATGACTTCTTGTTGGCGCATCTAAATCATATGGGGGCAGCCTCTTCCTTAGCCGAATCCTTAGTGGCATCTAGGGTTTACCCTAGTGACGCACCTTAGGGATTAAGGGCTGGTGAAGAGGGCTTGTGCATACCTCTTGATTAGCTGAAACTTTGGTGGCTTCTAGGGCTTTCTAGAGGCACATCAAGCATTGTTTCAAGGGCTAATCTAAGAGGTGATGCAAACAGCCCCTCATAGTGATGTTTCTATGCAAGTGGCGCACCTTGATGGTGGCGCAACATGCTAGATGGATGGTGCCCCTATGATTGACCGAACCCTAGGAGGAGCCTAGGGTTTACGAGCTAGCATGGGTAGAGAAGAGTGTTGGCCGAATCCTAGAAGGAGTTTAGGGTTTGCAAGCTAACACAAGTGGACCAAAGGGGCTGACCTAAACCAAAGAGAGCACCTAGGGTGTCCTAGGAGGCGCTTCTATGGTTTGAGGGGCTGTCCTTGATGCAAAGGACCTAGGCAGCGCACTTAGGGTTGGAGCAGAGCCCTTAGGGCACTTGGGCCAGAGTTGAGGACTTAGTGGCATAGGCCCATAGCTTGTTCTCTAGAGTAGCTAGGTGATTAGTCTAGGTCTAGGGGCTTGTTACCCATGTTTGGGCTATAACCATATCATGTTTTATTTTCTGCTTAGTTTTAAGCATGCCTGTGATGTTTTATTTTTCATACTACTCACTATAGGATTGCATGCCTGTATTATTAGATGAAAGATAAAACTAAATGGTGAGACCACAAAAACCCACGATCCAAATATCAAGTCCTTTAACCGCCTTCTGACGCATAGCCCTCATCAAACTATCGATCGATGGTGTTGTGCACTATTTTCCACCCTTGTGGGACACACCCATCTATCTTTAGGAGGCGTGTGGTGACAATGATTTCCCTAGTCTGGTTAAAACTTTAGACGCGCCTTTCGCAAGGAGATCATTGGCCCTAGGCATAACGGTCAGGTTGGACTTGTCTAGATGTTTCATATGTGGATGGACCACATGATGAAAGTCTAGAAGCAACCTCAAGAGGTTAGGGCTTTGTGTTGTATGTTGTATCCCAAAAAGTAGCTAGACAAAAACTTATCTTTGGCGTTGCTGCCAAAAACTTATTGTGTCCAAAAACCTATTGCGTCCGCAAGTGCACGGATACTCGAAGTAATAAAAAATAACCATCCCACAGAGACCTCATTTGTTAAGTACTAAATAATTGATTTCTTACTATCTAGGCAGTCGAAACTATGCAAGTGAATTATCGAAAGCTAACGAAAATACCAGAGAGAGAAACTGGGACTAGAGTTTTATCCACTTTGATTTTTATTACTAGATATGAATAGAAATTCATCAGTTTAATTTTATCATTATAAAGATACAATTTACTTCATAAAAGGATTATCTCACTTTCGTGCAGACAATCATGCAGGTACTGATCCTCGCTTTCACACAAGATCTATCCCAAGCTGAAAATAAGTAAATCATCCATCAAAGAACTCAAGGATCACTTTAGTGCATCCGAATTCTAAGTGGATCATCTCGAGTGGAATCTCAAGGATCACTTTCGTGCATCCGAGTCTCAACACAAGTTCTAATTATGGTTCTCCAACGTTCCGATCCTTACTTTCGCACAAGATCTTCACGTTTGATAAATTGACTCAATCCTAGATTCATATTATTAAACATGGCAATTATTCTTCTAAAATCAAGAAGCAAGAACTAACCTAATTTCTTACAGTAAGTTCATAACATTCAATTCTAGGGTTCCAAGTTCTCAAGCAAGTCACCTTTTGGTCCTTATTGTGAAAACTCTAAAACATGATTAATAACATGTATCTATGGAGAATCAAAGAACAATTATCACAAAAGTAGAATTATCATGCTAAAATTATATGTGACAAAGTAATGAAAAGTTTATCTAATCATTAAGAAATCAAAGGGAATTATTCCCCCATATCCCACAAATGGTTTAAGCTAGCATGGAGAAAAGATTACAATAAACCATAGTTTATAGCGATCAGAAATGAAAAAGAAATGGGAAGAATGAATAACCACACAACTGTAATGAAAATTACAACCGTAATAATCATATGAATAGTGCTGGCGCTGGGTTCTTCGTCGATTTCTCCTCCGATCGAGATCCTTTTGCATTGAAACTTCTCGGGTATGTTCTCTGGTTCTAGGCGAAGCTTCCCTTCAAATCTCACGGCCGGAGATGCATTGTACGCTTCTCGGCAACGAAACCTAGGTCGGCGGCGTGAAACTCGATTTCTCCTTTATTAGTAGATGAAAATTAGGGATTTTGGTGTCTCCCCCCTCGTCTTGTCAAAAGCTCTCCTTTTTGCTTCTTATAGTTTTGAATTTTATGGTCTGGATCGTCCGCAATCGATCCCGCAAAAATCGGACTCAAATTTGACCGTGAAAATCGCGTCTCCATGTTGTAATTACTGCTGTATTTTTTGTTACGGCACTACCGTAATTTCAGTCGAGTTCTCGGACCGAAACCATCTAGCAATTATGGCACCGCAATATCGGTTACGGCAGTGTCGTAATTTCAACTAAATTTTTTAGTCGAAATGCACTCCAAATTACGGCCCGTGAAAATCTTTACGGTAGTGCCATAATTTCCAAAATTCTTTCTGGATGAAAATTTCTTAAATTACGGCAGTGCTCTAATATTACGGTAGCCGATGAAAATACGGTACCATAATATAGATTACGGCCCTGTCGTAATTTGGTTTGAAGCTCCAATCTTTATGAAATTTGACGTGTAATCTCCTCTTGATGGTGGGAACTCATTCATGCATCTGGAATTGCTTGAAAATGCCTAAAAATCATGTTTTTTTACTAGAAAATCTTAAAAAACCGAAAAGAGTGTAGATTCCGCGGTATTTGATAAAAAAAAGGCATAAAAATAAGCAAAGGTTCATGATTTTGACACAAAAATATATATGAAATGGCAAAAAATTTACTATAAATTTCGGTGTCATCAAACACATAAGGCTCAAACTTTGCTTGTCCTCAAGCAAAAATCAAAAATTGATCATAGCAAAAGATTTTCTCATGAAAAATAAATTTCTAAAATATAATCACTAATGAAAAATCCACCAATTGATTCATAAAATTTTAAATAGACATATCATTCTTTGAATTCAATCCTCAAGATCCACAAATTAATAAAATAAAACTTTACAACTTGTATAAAAATTAGAATTTCAGTCTCATGAATTCATCTAATTTTCAGTTCAAATCTATCATACTTTTGTTTACAAGAATAAGATATCCAAAGTCTTTTTCCACTCAGAATTTTTCATTTCTTTTTTTTTCTTTTTATTCTTTTTGTGTTTTTGATGGCATGTACCCACATAGATACACACTTTTTATTTGGGACTTCAACTCTTGTCTTAGGTACCACTGTCAATTTTACACAGTGCTAAGTAGAGGAGTCATTTTCTTTTTCTTTCTCTCTAAAATTTTTTTTTTAGATTTCAACCTATATCTTCGGTACCACTGTCAATTTTACATAGTGCCAAGTAGGGGAGTCACTCACTATTTTTGGATTTTGGATTCTTTCTTCATAACAAATAGCAAATAGACTAAACATCAACTAGACTAATCAGTTGACATCAATTCAAAAATTACACTCATATGCTAATTTTATTTAACAAGTAGTTTCACTTTTAAATCAAATTCTTCAAACAATATATCCACCTAAAATCTCATTCATCAACCAATGAAAAATTTCAAAAAGTAGATATGTATAAGAGAAATAAATTTGACATGATATACCTAGACCTAATGACAAGCATGAGTTCATTCACCATCAATAGAATCATACAAGTCATCAACAATAAATTCCTTAAAATTTTAGACCAAGCGATAAATCAATCATACCAACATAAAAACATATTCATTTGTCATGAAAGTAACACAATGTTATATCAACAAGCATTCACCTCCACAGGGTGCTATTCCTACAACCATATTGAAATAACCATCAATATCAAAATGTGATAATACAACCCCATCGAATGAATAGAAATCAATATCATCATCATACAACCACATCGAAAATAAGAATATAGGCATTTAAAGCAGAGTGAAGTAGCACGGTGGACACAACATGTATGGAGGGATCATCCTTCCCTAGACCATCCTCCAGTAGGTCGGTGAGATGGTAACTCCATACCATAAGGATCATCTCTTCCACCCCAAGTGGGTGGTGGTGGAACTGCACTCAACGGTGGTGTTAAAGCTGCTTCAGCGGTGCTCGGTGAAAGCTTCCAATTCACCCTTTCTTTTACAGTGGTCTCCTCTACATGGGGTAATGGTAGAGTAGGGGCATTTGATCCAAGGACCAAACAAAAGACATCCCCTTCTCTAACTATCATTTTCATTGCCATGCAAGACTCAAGACCAAGCCTTGCATTCCCCCTTGCCACTTCTATCCCATATGGTTCAACATTCAGATGTAGGGCTATAGGTGTAATCAGCCCTCCTATTACAATTGCTCCTTTTTTTCGCCCTTGCCACTTTTTCATGTGCTTCATCAGAAAGAATGCAACATCTACTACTACTCCATTCAGCATCCCCCAAAGAAAGTAAAGCTTAGATTGTCTTACCATGCCATCACTGTCTCCTCTGCCAAAGACAGTGTGGGCAAGAACTCTATGAACATATTTTATACAAGGATTTGCAATCTTTGAAGCTCTAGCAAGAACAATAGAAAAGTGAGTCTCATGGGTAATCTGGTTCCAGAGCACATTCTCAATGAACCCAATTGGTATTTGGGTATACCCTCCAGAACCTAAGTGAAAGATAGACCTGACTTCCCTCAAATTTAACTTCCTCTTCACATTTGCTAATCTGAATGTGATATCTCCTTCAGCAGATCCATTGGAAAACTCCCTTAGATCCACATTCAAGCTACTCAAAAACTCCAAAGCTAGTGGCAAGTAGGTATAGGGCATCATCTCAAAAAATCTTCTAGCTCTGATTTGCTCAAACATCCAAGATAGATCCTCATAAAGCCCAAGTGCCTCTAAAGTCCTTCTATCAGCATATTTGGTGTTGATAACCCTTCTTTCCACCAATTGATTGTACCTTGACTCTTGAATTTCATCTCTAAACACAATGCCATAGGGATTTGGTGGTGAAGAGGATGTGGCTAGTCCTTTTCCTCTCTTCTTTGAAACTACTTGTTTAACTTTGGGTGCCATGAATGAACTTAAGCTGCAACTTGAATTTCAAGAGAATATAGCAAAGTATAGCAAGCATTGAACTCAAATAATACTTCCAACATGAAAAATAATACTCATTAAGCATTATAGAAGCTAGAATCAACTAATATGTCTGCTTGAACTCAAAGATTTCAGTGGGAGAAAAGGGGCGAAACGTGAACAGTGAAAATTCAGCAATCTAGCTCGTTTAAGCTTAAATCTCTTCACAGAAAAAACTCTAGAAACCGACAAGAATTGGTCGCCTATCATCCAAGAAGTAAATAGAAGTAAGAATCCCTGAAAACGACCGAGAATCGAAGACAAACGACGAAAGGGGCGAAATATGCATAAAAACACACCAAAATCCAGAAATTGGGCGAAAGAGTACTAGATTGGTAGTGAAAACCGGAAAGGAAGGATCGCCGGTGAGCTCTGACGGTCGGAGAAGGTCTGGAGTCGAAGGTCGGCGCAAGAACGAGCGAAAAAACTCAAAACACGGCCCAGAAAACTCTAAAAAATGGCACAGGAATCACGTCTAAATATAGAATTACGGTCATAAAATCCATTACGGCAGTGCTGTAATCTAGCGAAATTAAAAAACACGGGCCGTAAAACGAATACGGTAGTACCATAATTTCGTCTTAACTCTCGGGTCGAAAAACATCCCTAATTATGGTACCATGAAAAAGCTTACGGTACTACTGTAATATTCAGAAAACTCTCGGGTCAAAAATTTGTAGTAAATACGGTACCACAAAAATGGTTACGGTAGTGCCGTAAAAATTAATTTTTTTTCATTTTTTTTTGAAGGAAAATAAAAAATCAGCTCAAAAATACGGCACCGTAAAAATCATCATGGTAGTGCCATAAAAGCAAAAATACTCTCGGGTCAATTTTGTACACAAAATACGGTATCGTGAAAATACTTACGACAGTACTGTTATCTCGTCAAAACTTTCTGTTCGAAATTGACAGTGTCGTAATTTGTGCCAAAACTTGCTGACCTACAAAAAGAAAAGAAAAAATTAGTTCTAAGGGAAAAGTAAAAATAAAATGAAAAAAAACTAAAGTTAGAAAGCTTGGGTTGCCTCCCAAGAAGCGCTAATTTAAAGGTCTTTAGCTTGACCCTTTTGTACTCAGTTTTGGTCTTGAATTCCTCAATTTCCACTCTGATTTTTCTTTGATTTGAGCATCTCTTTCAATCACATAAGGCTCAGCCTTGAAACAATGTCCAAATCTACTCAATATCTTCTTCCCTTTATCAAACAATCTAGAGCCTCTTCTAATTCTTCTCTTTTTTCTTCTGTAATCCTCTATCAATATCCTCAAAAAAATTATCAGTTCTAAAATTAGAGGATTCATCAAATAAATTACAAACATCATAAACAACATCATCAACTATGTCAACACTACAACACGATCCAGAATATGAAAGTTTATTCAAAGAATCAACAAGATCAAATTCAATTATTTTTTCACAAATATCAAAAGTGATTTTTTCTTTTTTAACATCTATATGTGCTCCAGCAGTAGCCAAAAAGGGTTTACCAAGAATTATGGGATTTTTATGATTTTCTTCCATATCAAGGACTACAAAATCAACAGTTATAAAAAATTCACCTACCTTGATTGGAACATTCTCTAAAATACCTATAGGATACTTTACCGAGCTATCAGCGAGCTGTAAAGATATGGATATTGGTTTAAGCTCTCCAATGTCCAGCTTCTTGCAAATAGATAAAGGCATTAGGCTTACACTGGCTCCTAAATCACATAAGGCTCGGTCAAAAGCCATGCTTCCAATAGAACATGGTATAGAGAAACTACCTGGATTCTTCAGTTTTGGTGGCAATTTATTTTGAATGACAGCATTGCAATCCTCAGTTAAAGCCACAGTACAAGTACCATAGTCCTCAATTTTTCTTTTGTTAGACAAGATCTCTTTCAAGAATTTTGCATATGATGACATTTGAGATATAGCTTCAATAAAAGGGATATTAATATAAAGCTTTTTCAACACTTCAAGAAATTTGCTAAATTGTTTATCTAGTTTTTCTTGCACTAACCTTTGTGGGAAGGGTATAGGTGGCCTATAAGGTGGAGGTAAATTAGGTTTAGAATCATCTTTCTCACATGGCACATCCCCTTTTGGTTCATCACCCTTTTGAGGCGGAAAACTAGCTTGGGTTTGGTCATGCTCAGAAGATTTTTCTAACTCTAATTCATCATCATGATCATCATTAGGCTCTTTTTCATTGTTTACAACTTTCTCTTTGGGTTCTTCTAATTGTCTCCCACTTCTAATGATGATAGCATTACAGTGCTCCCTAGGGTTCAACTCAGGTGTAGCAGGTAATTTTCTAGGGGGTCTGTAAGAACTACTAGCTTGTTGTGCTATTTGATTTTCCAAAATTTTGTTGTGGGCTGCTAATGATCCTACTTGAGAAGCAAGTTGACTAAACATTCCCTTACGATCTTCAATTTCTTTGCTTTGATTTTGCATGAACTTTTCTAGCATGGACTCAATATTTGCATTCTAATTTGAGTTTTGATTTTGATTTGGCTTTTGTTGGTATCCTCTATTTTTAGTTTGTCCCCCTACATTGTTATTGTTTTTCCAAGACAGGTTGGGGTGATTTCTCCATCCAGGGTTGTAGGTACCAGAATAGGGATCATTGTTTCTACTTTGATTATAGTTCCCTAATGCATTAACATGTTCACTATCTTGACTAGCAATGACTTTACAATCTTCAGAGACATGACCATTGTTACCACATACATCACAAACAATAGATGAAGAAATAACAGCAGTTTGCTTCTTAAAGGAATCAAATCTGTTACACAAAGAGTCTACCTTCTCTGCCAGGGTGCGCCAGCCATCACTTTCATTCTTACCTTGGGAAGGTTTATAAAGCACTCCTCTCTCTGAAGTCCACTGGTTATGATTCAAAGCCATTTATCCTAGCAACTTGAAAGCATCATCAATGGTTTTACTCATCAGAGCTCCTCTTGCAGCAGCATCAACAGTTAGTCTGGTATTATAAAGCAAACCATTGTAAAAAGTATGAATTAAAACCCAATTTTTAATGCCATGGTGAGGACATTTCCTTTGTAAATCATTGAATTGCTCCCATGCCTCACTAAAAGATTCACCATCCGTCTGTACAAAGCTTGAAATCTGATTTCTCATTTGGATGGTATTGCTTGGTGGGAAATATTTCATCAAGAAGGCATTTGACAGTTACTCCCATGTAATAACGGTACCGGTAGGTTGTGGTTGAAGCCAAGATCGTGCTCGGTCCCTAAGAGAAAAAGGAAACAATCTTAATTTTAGTGCATCGTTAGAAACTCCATTAATCTTAATTGTATCAAAAAGTTCAAGAAATAAAGAAAGGTGTTGGTTAGGATCTTCAAGAGGAGATCCTCCAAACTGGTTCTGTTGAATCATCGATAAGAAAGTAGGCTTGATTTCAAAGTTATTAGCCTCTATGACCGGTTTAGCATTGCTAGAATGAATCTCTCGTGGATTAGGGGCTACATAGTCCCTAAGTGATCTTTGTTCTACCATGGTCACTTCTTCCTCTTCTTGTTGTCTTTCTTCAAATCTCAACTTCCTGCACAGTCTAAGAATTTTATTTATCTCAGGATCAAAAGGTACAAGGGGTCCTGATCTAAGATTCCTGCGCATGCAAAGTAGATAGATCAAATGATTTCAAGAGAAAAGAAAATAACAGAAAAATAGAATAAAAAATAGAAAATAAAATCTAGTCTAGCAATACTCTCAATATCTTCAATATTGACAAAACCAAGGTTCTCTGCAACGGTGTCAAAAACTTGTTGTATCCCAACAAGTAGCTAGACAAAAACTTATCTTTGGTGTTGCTGCCAAAAACTTGTTGTGTCCAAAAACCTGTTGTGTCCGTAAGTGTACGTATACTCGAAGTAATAAAAAATATCGGTCCCACAGAGACCTCATTTGTCAAGTACTGAATAATTGATTTCTTACTATCTAGGTAGTCGAAACTATGCAAGTGAAGTATCAAAAGCTAACGAAAATACCAGAGAGAGAAACTAGGACTAGGGTTTCATCCACTTTGATTTATATGACTAGATATGAATAGAAATTCATTAGTTTAATTTTATCATGATAAAGATACAATTTACTTCATAAAAGGATTATCTCACTATCGTGCAAACAATCATGTAGGGACTGATCCTCGCTTTCGTGCAAGATCTATCCCAAGCTGAAAATAAGTAAATCATCCATCAAAGAACTCAAGGATCACTTTAGTGCATCCGAATTCTAAGTGGATCATCTCGAGTGGAATCTCAAGGATCACTTTCGTGCATCCGAGTCTCAACACAAGTTCTACTTATGGTTCTCCAACGTTCCGATCCTTACTTTCGCACAAGATCTTTACGTTTGATAAATTGACTCAATCCTAGATTCATATTATTAAACATGACAATTATTCTTCTAAAATCAAGAAGCAAGAACTAACCTAATTTCTTAGAGTAAGTTCCTAACATTCAATTCTAGAGTTCCAAGTTCTCAAGCAAGTCACCTTTCGGTCCTTATTGCGAAAACTCTAAAACATGATTAATAACATGTATCTATGGAGAATCAAAGAACAATTATCACAAAAGTAGAATTATCATGCTAAAATTATACGTGACGAAGTAATGAAAAGTTTATCTAATCATTAAGAAATAAAAGGGAATTACTCCCCCATGTCCCACAAAAGGTTTAAGCTAGCATGGAGAAAAGATTACAATAAACCGTAGTTTCAAGCGATCAAAAATCAAAAAGAAAAGGAAAAAACGAATAACCACACGGCTGTAATGAAAATTACAGCCGTAATAATTTTGTGAATAGTGTTGGCGCTGGGTTCTTCGTCAATTTCTCCTACGATCAAGATTCTTTCATGTTGAAACTTCTGGGGAATGTTCTCTGGCTCTAGGCGAAGTTTCCCTTCAAATCTCACAGCCGGAGATGCGTTGTACGCTTCCCGGCAAAGAAACCTAGGTCGGTGGTGTGAAACTCAATTTCTCCTTTGTTAGTGGATGAAAATTAGGGCTTTTGGTATCTCCCCCCTCATCTTGTCGAAAGCTCTCCTTTTTGCTTGTTACAGTTTTGAATTTTATGGTCTGGATCGTCCGCAATCGATCTCGCAAAAATCGGACTCAAAACCTAGATCGTCCGTAATCGAAATTACAGCACCGTAATATCGGTTACGATAGTGCTGTAATTTCAGCCAAAATTTATGGACGAAAAGCGCTCCAAATTATGGCCCGTGAAAATCTTTATGGTAGTGCCATAATTTCCAAAATTCTTTCTGGATGAAAAATTCCCAAATTATGGCAGTGCTTTGATATTACGGTAGCCGATGAAAATACGGTACCATAATATAGACTATGGCCCTGTCGTAATTTGGTCTAATGCTCCAATCTTCATGAAATTTGACGTGTAATTTCCTCTTGTTGGTGGGAACTCATTCATGCATCTGGAATTATTTGAAAACGCCTAAAAATCATGCCTTTTTGCCTGAAAATCATCAAAAACCGAAAAGAGTGTAGATTCCGCAGTATTTGATAAAAAAGACATAAAAATAAGCAAAGGTTCATGATTTTGACACAAAAAGATATATGAAATGACACAAAATTTACTATAAATTTTGGTGTCATCACTGTATTCAGCCCTCGTTGGACACAAAGTGCCTGAACTACCTTAAGAAGGGGAATTACCAAGTTGCAATTGCCTAGTGTGCCTACCTCACGAAGCATGCATCAGCTTATGCAGTTCATCCCACCCTCGTGGGATGCAAGGCCGTATAAGGAATGAGAATCCCATCTCACTAAGGAAATCTGGTGATTTCCCGATCGACTTTTGAGGGTTGTTGATTTGAACAAAATAGTGGGAGCCCAATCATTTATAGAAGGCGAAATTAAATGATTGGTTTATATATCTGCTTATGACTAATGCAGATGGTCACTGCAATCTCTCCTAAGTTGGTTGGAACCAACTATGTGGACTGGTATTTGAGGATTGTCCTCAAGCTCAAGGAAAAGTTGTATCTCCTTAAGCAGCCTTTACCTAAACCCATATCATCTATAGCCCTATAGGCTGATGAGGATGTTTGTGGGGTAGCTTGTCTATTGCTAGCATGTCGCCTTCCAGGGACAAGTTATAGAAAGTTGTAACCTCTAAAACGGTCATACAATGCAAAGGTAGGCCTTAGTGCTTGACTGATGCATTGAAGATGAATTAAGTATAGGAGCTAAGGTGTTTAAGATTCATTGCTAGCGATCTCAAAACGAGGAGAAGAGAAGTAGCCCTTCGTCTTTTGGCTCAAGTAATTGTGTTGCTTAAGTCTAGTTGTCTATTTCTGACACATGGGTATGTCGTACCGCATAATGAGACCAACAATTACAGAAGTATCTTGGTTCTCAATAGAAATAGGGCAATGTTGACGCAGGGAGATTGACCTACTAGTTGGAGCATATGCTACTGCCATAATGGTAGGAGATCTCACTCTCTGTGGGGTCAAGACTCTGTAGGTGATGCTAAAAGCTTATTCCACACTAAACTTAATTCCATCTTAAATATATCTCCAAGTTAGGAGATGACATGACTTAGTATTTGGATCTAGAGATATGAGACTTTGGGTTATATATATGAGGTTCTACTACCATAGAACCAAGATCTGATAAAGTGTAAGTGGTGTATCCTAAGTTCACTTAGGGATACAAATTTTCATAGACCCATAGGAGAACAAGTAATTGTTGCTCGTAGTGCTATTTTTCTTGGAAAGGTCTTTCCTTGAAAAAGGCTAGTGGGAGGAAGTTGTGACTTGGATTTATTCCAAGGTCAACCACTTAGCACAAAATGGTCAAAGATGGAATCTGAACCATGTATGTAGGTTGTGGGCAACCTAGGGTTCAAAAAATGTAGGAATAAGGGTTGAATCATGTGTGCCTGTGTTATGGGTAACTCCTAGTGTCACGCCCCGGTCGGATCGGTCTAGAATTAGCGCTTATCCGCTTCCTAGAGCCGTCCGGCGGAATACCAGAACGCAACTCTCCCTAGGGTTTTCGACCCGAAATTAGAAACCCTAATCTCCCCGAAGAATTTTTATCCCCAAAATACAATTCGCACGGAGAAAACCCTAACCCCAATTTAGAAATCCGATCAAAACCCCAAAATCAATTTACCTCCTCTGATTTTGACTTTGGTCAAAATCACCGATTAAATTCGTCTTCGCTGACGTCAGCCTACGTCAGCCCCCAATCGAATTCGAAATTGATTTTTGATTTCGTTTGCTTACGTCAGCCGCCCGATTGCTGACGTCACCAATTTTTCGTTCGCCGCTTCGATTTTGAAATCGCGCCGCCCTACGTCAGCGTTGCCTCGCTGACGTCAGCCAAATCAATTCGAAAATCGAATTGATTTCGTTCTGCCGCTGACCGTTGATCGGAACCTCGAATGTCGCATCGTCTTCAACCTCGCAACGCACGACGCCGCCGCGTCGTTGTTTCTGCCGAGCGCCGCCACGCCCGGGAGTCCGTTGGAAAGAGGGGAAGGCCGCCACCTCCCGTCGTCGGTGAACAGGGGAAAGAGATGGAAAGCAAAGCCTCATTTATTCCTTGACGAAGACTTACAAACCTCTCCTCTCGACGCCCGCCGGCGCCCCCATCCCTCCCTCGCCGGTCGTCTCTCTAGAGGCCGGTTACATTCGCTCTGGTTCTCTCGTCGATACCGCCGCGCCGACCTTCGCCCCTGGCGACATCAGAGCCCTGCTCTGGAAGAGGCGACGGCGCCTTGCCGTCGCCGGTGGAGTCGCTCCCCGGCGTTCTCGGTGTGGTGACGCCTCCACGTACCCTTTCTCGTCGCCCCTGCAACGGTTCTTATAGGAGAAGGAGATGCGGCTGCTTCCTTCTCGCCTGCTGACATGATTCCGCGAGCTCTGCTTCATTCGCCCACGTCGCCCGAAGATCTCGACGAGCTGCCGCCTCACGTCTTCCGAAAACCTTGCCCGAGCCGTCCGCTCCAGGCGAAGCCGCATCCCGCGTGGGCTTCGTCCGCTTCCTCCGGTGGAGACAACGTCCACCGCCGCTCGTCCACGCCTCTATGTCCACACTGCGTCTGGGTCCCGCGTAGCCGTCGCCCATGCCTCGTGGTGAACTCATGTCCAAAGCTGAATGTTGGTTGATGCGTGGGTGTGGGCTTCTGCTCAATCCACTTCCTCCTCTTGCCCCGGGCTTTGGGTTTGGGGCTTGTGTTCGGGCCTGGGCCGGACCGCCTGAACCGGGCCCTAACACCTAGCAAGGACAATGAATCTTCCCCTTATGGATAAGATTAAGTGGTTATGTACCTATCTTTGGCACTGTTGTTTGAGCCTTATAAAACAAGAACCTCATCCATTGACTCCATGCGAATGGATTCGTGGATTCAATCTCCTTTTAGGAGAATGAGTCGAATCAACCTCTCTTAAGAGCTTGACTCGCACGAGCCTTGTTTACTAAGGATAACAACATTGATGTTCTTCACTTTTAAGAAGTGGAAGATCTAGAGACTTGTTGGCCTTCATACACTTTAGTGTGTGTGAACAGGACTAATAAGTAAGCCAAAAATAGGGTACTAATCCTTTACAAACATGTCTAATGGATATGAAAGTAATAACGAGACTAGCTTGATAGATCCATAAAGCTTTTTAATTCATGAGAAATCACTTAAGGCACAGTATAGACTATCCCTAAGAGTATGAGATTTCCTCATAGCTCACTCTTTCTAGAACTCTTCTCAGAGACTGAGTGTCTAATTGGAAGAATCGAGTCATGATTGGCATGATTCGATACAGGTTAATGTAACATCCCATGTTCTTAACCCCAAACAAATGACACAATTCATGAACGATACAGGATGTTTCATATAAGATCGATCATATGCTAGGTAAAACCGAGTTCAAG
>JANTFE010009385.1:10116-25985 GCA_027562315.1 Costus pulverulentus
CTCTACATTTCCAATGCATTTTCACTTCCCTCGTCTCACGACCCTCTTCCATTTTTGCGTGCATCGTGTAACACCCTAAAGTACGGCTCTAAGGACCCTCCCACCCATTAGTAGCTCCATCAGTCCTTGGAGACAGATTGGATATGTGCTCAAACTCTTGTCCTCAGTTAATGTACATTACATTAGTGGATATGAGACAGCTCTGGTACATGTGAGACTGATATATGGGCTGGTTAGGCATGAGGTGCTAACGCAAACATATGGGTATATCAGTGGTGGATATACTGGACCAACCCGTTGTGAGGTTATGACTTGCTGTCATGAGTTATCCTCACAAGTGACAGGAGTTGCATTGGTCTCTTGACTTGAGGTCATTGGCTCTTCTATGTGGCTAGGGACATACTTTGATGCAACCTAACACCTTACCGTAGTTGGGAGGTCATAATAGTTGTCATTGAGTATGTCATGACCCATATGAGAAGGTCAATGGACAAACAGAGGATTTGCCTCTCCCTGAGGGAAGCTTGATATCCACGGGCCCCCCTATGGTTCTGTAACCGAAAGTTGTTGTAGTCCGCAAGTGCACGGATACTCGAAGTAATATTTAAGATATCGAACCACAGAGACCTCGTTGTTAAGTACCGACGAATTGAATTCTCACTAGCTAAAAAGATCGAGAATGATGAAAGTAAACAATCGAAACGGTATACGAAAAATCAGAGAGAAAGACTAGGACTAGGAGTTCATCCACCTTAATATTTATGACTAGATATAATTAATTGTTCATCAACCTATTTTCGTTATGGTAAAGATATGGCTTACTTAATAAAGAAATTAAGTCGCTCTCGCGCAGTCAATTTACAAAGAACGATCCTCACTCTCATGCAAGATCTATTCAATGTTTAATATAAGTAAACTTCAACAGAGAGATTAAGAATCACTTTTGTGCATTCCATCTCAATGTAGAGATTTCAAGCAAAATAAGCACTCTCATACCTTAGTTTTACAGGTTTTACTTAAGGATTTCAAACAATCCAATATCAATCTCTAGCATATTTTTATGCCTAAAACAATAATAATTTCTAGATCAAAACATTAACAAGAATTAAACTTCTAAAATCTAAAGATAAGAACACAACTAATCTCTTACGATGAATTTCTATCATAAATTCTAGGGTTCCAAGTTTTGTGTATCATCTTCTCAGTCTTAGCACAAAACTATAACACATGTTAATGATTGAAACTAGAGACGATTAAAGACATTAATCACTTAAGTAAAATTACCATTCCAAAAATATATTGATGGAGTAAAGGTCATCTAGTCATTGAAATATCAAGGGGATTATACCCCCATGTCCCAAAAGAAGGTTTAAGCTAGCATGACGGAAGATGGTTTTAGAATGATTAAAAATCGAAAGGGAAAAGTAAAAGTTACAAAACAGGGCTGTAATCAAAATTACAGCCTGTAATTTGTGTAGAGTCGCGATGAACAGTGTACGTGACCACATTTTCGTTGATTTCTCCCTTGATCAGCCTCCTTTCACTCTGAAACTTATGTGGTGTGTTCTCCTTCCTCATACGAAGCTTCCTTTCAAATATCGTGGCCGGAGATGGTCTGTGCGATGAACGGTGATGAACCCTAGTGCGGCGGCGATTCTCTGAAATTCTCTGTGAATCCTTAATGAAAATTGTTCCTTTTGCTTCGAAAATCTCCCCTTCCTAATGTTGAATCTTCCTCTTTTTTTGGATCTTCAATTGGTGCCCTAAATCTCAAGAAATCATCTTTTTAAATTCTCGGCGAAAGAATCGGGAAACTGAGCGCAAATTACGGTACTGTGATGATCGTTATGGCACTGCCGTAATGGCTTCGGAAGTTTCTATAAGGAAATGACCCGGAATTATGGTACCGTGATGAACGTTATGGTACTGCCATAATCTTCTCGTTTGTCCCTGAAAGCTTCTGTATGAATTTTGCCCAAAATTACGGTACCATGAAATTAATTAATGTAGTGCCATAATTTGTCCGAAATCTCTAAAAGTCTATGCTTGAATCTGGACCAAAATTCCAGCACCGTGAAATTTATTACAGTAGTGCCGTAATTGTCCAAAAATTTCTCTATGGGTTGCGGCCGTGAAATTCTTTACTATAGTGCCATAATCCTAAGTTACGGCCATAAACATAATTACGACACTACCATAATTTTGATGGAAAACTTGGTTTGTCTTGAAATTTGATATGTAAACTCCTCTTGATGATTAGAATTCGCTCATGCATTGAAATTGCTCAAAAACTTGTGATAATGATGCCTTCAAAAACTTGTTGTATCCCAACAAGTAGATAGACAGAAACTTATCTCCGACGTTGCCACCAAGAACTTGTTATGTCCAGAAACCTGTTGTGTCCGCAAGTGCATGGATACTCCAAGTAATAAAAAATATCGATCCCACAGAGACCTTGTTTGTCAAGTACCGAATAATTGAGCTCTTACTATCTTGGCAATAAAAAATATGCAGGTGAATTATCGAAAGCTAATGAAAATACCAGAGAGAGAAACTAGGACTACGGTTTCATCCACTTTGATTTCTATGACTAGATATGAATAAAAGGTCGTCAGTCTAATTTCATTATGATAAAGATATAATTTACTTCATAAAAGAATCATCTCACTTTCGTGCAGACAATCATGCAGGGACCAATCCTCGCTTTCGCGCAAGATCTATTCCAACGCTAAAAATAAGTAAATCATCAAATGAAGAACTCAAGGATCACTTTCGTGCATCCGAATTCTAAGTTGATTATCTCAAGTGGAATCTCAAGGATCACTTTCGTGCGTTCGAGTCTCAACACAGGTTCTACTTATGGTTTTCCAACGTTCTGATCCTTGCTTTCGCACAAGATCTTCCCGTTTGACAAAATAACTCAAACCTAGATTCTTTTTATCAACCATGGCAATTATTATTCTAAAATCAGAAAATAAGAACTAACCTAATTTCTTATAGTGAGTTCCTATTATTCAATTTTAGAGTTCCAAGTTCTCACAAGTCACTTTTCAGTCTATTGTGAAAACTCTAGAATCATGCATGATAATAAGAAAACTATGGAGAATCATAGAGTAATCTATCACATAAGTAGAATTATCATAATAAAACTATTCTGACAAAAATAAAAGTTATATAGTCATTAAGAAATCAGAGGGAATTACTCCCCCATGTCCCACAAAAAGGTTTAAGCTAGCATGGAGAAAAGATTACAATAAACCATACTTTCTAGCGATCGAAAATCGAAAGGAAAGGGGAAGAACGAATAACTTCATTACAGTCGTAATAATCAAGCATGAACAGTGCTGGCACCGGGTTCTTCGTCGATTTCTCCTCCGATCGAGATCCTTTCAAGTTGAAACTTCTGGGGTATGTTCTTTCGCTCCAGGCGAAGCTTCCCTTCAAATTTCACGGCCGGAGATACGCTATACGCTTCCCGGCGGTGAACCCTAAGGCGGCGGCGTGAAAGTCGATTTCTCCTCTATTAGTGGATGAAATTTAGGGCTTTTGGTCTCTCCTTGCTCGTCTCAGTGAAAGCTCTCTTTTTGCTTCTTACAGCTTTTGATTTCTTGGCCTGGATCGTCTGCAATCGATCCCGCAAAAATTGGACTCAAATTTGACCGTAAAAATCGCGTCTCCAGGTTGTAATTACTGCCGTAAAAATGATTACGACACTGCCGTAATTTCAATCGAGTTCTCGGGTTAAAATATGTCTGGCAATTATGGCATCGTAAAATAGGTTACGACAGTGCCGTAATTTGATCCAAAAATTCTGGTCGAAAATCACTGCAAATTACAGCCCGTGAAAATCTTTACGATAGTGCCGTAATTTCTGGAAATCTTTATGGATGAAAAATTCTCAAATTACGGCAGTGCTTTAATATTACGGTAGCCGTCAAAATTTCAGTACCGTAATATAAATTATAGCCCTACCGTAATTTGGTCTAAAGTTCCAATGTTCATGAATTTTGTCGTGCAATCTCCTCTTGATGGTGGGAATTCGTCCATGCATCTGGACTGCTTGAAAACGCCTAAAAACTATGCCTTTTTGCCTGAAAATCATCAAAAACCAAAAAGATTGTAGATTCCATAGTAATTGATAAAAAAGGGATAAAAATAAGCAAATGTTCATGAATTTGACACAAAAAGATATATGAAATGGCGTGAAATTTACTATAAATTTCAGTGCCATCAAACACATAAGGCTCAAACTTTGATTGTCCTCAACAAAAAAACAAAAAATGATTATAGGAAAATATTTTCTCGTGGAGAATAAATTTCTAAAATACAATCACTAATGAAAAATCCCACCAATTGATTCATAAAATTTTAAATAAACATATCATCATTTGAATTCAATCCTCAAGATCCACAACTTATTCGAATAAAACTTTGCAACTTGTATAAACAGTAGAATTTCAATCTTATGGACTCATCTAATATTCAGTTCAAATGTACCATGCTTTTGTTTATAGGAATAGGATATCCAAAAATCTTTTTCCACTCAATTTTTTTTCTTTTCTTCATTTTTCTTTTTATTCATTCTTGTGTTTTTGATGGTATGTACCCACATAGATACACACTTTTTATTTGGGACTTCAACTCCTGTCTTAGGTACCACTGTCAATTTTATACAGTGCCAAGTAGAGGAGTCATTATCTTTTTCTTTCTCTCTAAATTTTTTTTTCTTTTCAGACTTCAACCCATGTCCTTTGGTACCACTGTCAATTTTATACAGTGCTAAGTAGGGGAGTCACTCACTATTTTTGGATTTTGGATTCTTTCTTCCAACAAATAGCAAATAAACTAAACATCAGTTAGATTAATCAATTGACAACAATTCAAAAGGTTATACTCATATGCTGATTTTATTCAAAAAGTAACCTCACTTTTAAATTAAATTCTCCAAATAATATATCTCCTTAAAATCTCACTCATCAACCAATGAAAAATTTCAAAAGTAGATATGTACAGGAGAAATAAATTTGACATGATAGATCTAGTCCTAATCACAAGCATGAGTTCATTCACCGTCAATTGAATCAAACAAGTCATCAACAATAAATAGATCAAGGCCATAAATCAATCACATCAATCAAAATTATACTTGTCAGTCATCAAATTATATCATAAAAAATATTAAAAACATCATCATGTGTAATACAACCATATCAAAATAGATCATCAATACCAAGATATGATAATACAACCCCATCGAAGATCAAAAATCAATACCATCATCATCATACAACCATATCGAAAATAAGAATATAGACATGTAAAGCAGAGTGAAGTAGCACGATGGACACAATATGTATGGAGGAATCATCCTTCCCTACAAAACATGAAACATCAATAAGATAAAGAAAATAGAATGCAAAAAGTAAAGGAAAAAAGATACTCACATAACTCTACTCATCATCGGATCCAATCTCCTTGGTGTCCTGAGCTACTGTGTCCATCGGATCAACATGTGGCTCTCCCTGATGCCCTTCATAGTCTCCGCCTCTCCTCAGATCCTAGAAGTCAAAACGCTCATAAAAGAAATTCCCCATCTCCTCTATATAGGTGCTCAAATCCTCCACATCCATGTGGATATGGCGCTATGGTTGCCTGCATCTGCCCTACAGAATCCATCACCCTCTCCATACGATGTCCCTGACAATATATCTCAGTGGAGAGTGTCTGGAATCCAAGGTCAAAGGCACTAGACCATCCTCCAGAAGGTCTGTGGGAAGATCCAGCAGCTGGGGGAGTAGGATTAGCAGGTCGGTGAGATGGTGACTCGATACCATAAGGATCATCCCTTCCACCCCAAGTGGGTGGTGGTGGAACTGCACTCAGCGGTGGTGTGAAGGCTGCCTCGGCGGCGCTCAGTGAAAGCTTCCAATTCGTTCTTTCTTTCACAGTGGTTTTCTCTTGATGGGGTAATGATAGAGTAGGGGCACTTGGTCCAAGGACCAAACAAAAGACATCCCCTTCTCTAACTATGATTTTCATTGCCATGCAAAGACTCAAGATCAAGTCTTGCATTCCCCCTTGCTACTTCTATCCCATATGGTTCAACATTCAGATGTAGGGCTATAGGTGTAATCAGGCCTGCTATCACAATGGCACTCCTTTTGGCGCTAGCCACTGTATCCATGTGTTTCATCATAAAGAATGCAATATCTACTACTACTCCGTTGAGCATCCCCCAAAGAAGGTAGAGTTCAGACTGTCTTACCATGCCATCACTGTCTCCTCTGCCAAAGACAGTGTAGGCAAGAACTCTATGTACATATTTGATACAAGGATTCACAATCTTTGAAGCTCTAGCAAAAACAGCAGAAAAGTGAGTCTCATGGGTTATCTGGTTCCAAAACACATGTTCTATAAATCCAATTGGTATTTATGTAAATCCTCCAGAATCCAAGTGAAATATAGATCTGATTTCTCTTATGGTTAGCTTTCTTTCAACATTAGCCATTCTGAATGTGAGCTCTCCCTCAGCAAGTCCATCAGAAAACTCTCTTAGATCCACATTCAAGCTGCTCTGAAATTCCAAAGTAAGTGGCAAATAGGTGTAAGGTGTCATATCAAAAAATCTTCTGGCCCTGACTTGCTCAAACATCCACATCACATCCTCATAAAGCCCAAGTGCCTCTAAAGTCCTTTTATAAGCATATTTGGTGTTGACAACTCTTCTTTCAACCAATTGATTGTATCTGGATTCTTGAATTTCATCTCTAAAAGCAATGCCATAGGGATTTGGTGGTGTAGAAGATGTAGCTGGTCCTTTTCCTCTCTTCTTTGAAACAACTTGTTTGATCTTAGGTGCCATGAGTGTCAAAGAATGAACTAAGCTCCAGCTCAAGATTGACAACACAATATAGCAAAGTATAGTAGAGATAAGATTCCAATAACACTTTCTACATGAATGTCAATATTCATCAAGCATAATAGGAGTAGGAGTCAGTTAAAATCATACTTAAACTTCAACATTTCAGCTAGATATGAAAAGGGGCGAACATGAACACTAAATCTCAGCAAATCAACTTGTTTAAGCTTAAATCTCTTTATAGAAATTGGTCAAAAATGCTAGAAATGAACAAGAACTGGCCGCCTATCATCTAAGAAGTAAATGGAAGCAAGAATCTCTGAAAACGACCTAGAATCGAAGACAAACAATGAAAGGGGTGACATATGCATGAAAACTCACCAAAATCGAGAAATCAGGTGAAAGAGTACCAGATCATCAGCAATAACCGGAAAGGAAGGGTCGCTGGCATTCTCTAAAGGTCGAAGATGGTCTGGAGACGGAGGTCGGGAGAAAACTCAAAACACGGCCTAGAAAACCCTAATAAAAGGGAATAGGAATCGTGTCTAAAAACAGAATTACGGTCATAATATTCATTACAGCAGTGCCGTATTCTGGTGAAATCGAAAAACACGGGCCGTAAAACAAATACGGTAATACCATAATTTGGTTCCAAATCTCGGGTCGAAAAACGTCTCTAATTACGGTACCATGAAAAAGCTTATGGTACCACCATAATTTTCAGAAAACTCTCGGGTCTAAAACAGATGAAATTACGGTACCACAAAAATGGTTACGGCAGTGCCGTAAAAAGTTCAATTTTTTTTTATGGAAAATAAATAAGAAAAAACAACTCAAAAATACAGCACCATAAATTTCTTTACGGCAGTGCCGTAAAATCTAAAACACTCTCGAGTCGATTTTCGACACAAAATACGGTACTGTGAAAATACTTACGACAGTGCCGTAATCTCGTCACAACCTTCTAATCAAACTTGACAGGAATTACGGTAGTGCCGTAAATTGCGCCTAAACTTGTTTACCTACAAAAATAAAAGAAAAAAATTAGTTCTAAATGCGAACTAAGGAAATAGTAAATAAAATAAAGCAAACTAAAGTTAGAAAGCTTAGGTTGCCTCCCAAGAAGCGCTAATTTAAAGGTCTTTAGCTTGACCCTTTTGCACTCAGTCTTGGTTCTGATTTCCTCAATTTCCACTCTGATTTTTCTTTGATTTGAGCATCTCTTTCAATCACATAAGGCTCAGCCTTGAAACAGTATCCAAATTTGCTCAAGATCTTCTTTCCTTTATCAAACAATATAGAGCGTCTTCTTCTTCTTCTCTTTTTCTTCTTCTAAAAAATTTGATGTTCTTTCTCCTATAATCCTTCATTAATATCCTTAGAAAACTTGTTAGTTTCCAAATTAGAGGATTCATCATATAAATTACAAACATCATAAACAACATCATCAACTATGTCAACACTACAACATGATCCAGAGTATGATAGTTTATTCAAAGAATCAACAAGATCAAATTCAATTATTTTTTTCACAAATATCAAAAGTGATTTTTCCCTTTTTTACATCTATGTGAGCTCTAGCAGTAGCTAAAAAGGGTCTACCAAAAATTAAGGGATTTTTATGATTTTCCTCCATGTCTAAAACTACAAAATATGCAGGTATGAAAAATTCACCTACCTTGATTGGAACATTTTCTAAAATACCTATGGGGTATTTTACCGAGCTATTAGCGAGCTATAAAGATATGGATGTGAGTTTAAGCTATCTAATGTCTAGCTTCCTGCAAATAGATAAAGGCATTAGGCTTACACTGGCTCCTAAATCACATAAGGCTTGGTCAAAAGCTATGCTTCCAATTGAACAAGGTATAGAAAAACTACCTGGATCCTTCAGTTTTGGTGGCAATTTATTTTGTATACGAGCACTACAATCTTCAGTTAAAGCCACAATGCAGGTACCATAGTCATCTAATTTTCTTTTGTTGGATAAGATCTCTTTCAAAAATTTTACATATGATGGCATTTGAGATATAGCTTCAGTAAAATGAATATTAATGTAATGCTTTTTCAACACATCAAGAAATTTGCCAAATTGTTTATCAAGTTTTGCTTGCACTAACCTTTGTGGAAAGGGTACAGGTGGCCTATAAGGTGGAGGTAAATTAGGTTTAAAATCATCTTTCTCACATGGTACATCCCCTTTTGGTTCATCACCCTTTTGAGGTGGCAAACTAGCTTAGGTTTTCTCATGTTCATCAGATTTTTCTAACTCTAATTCCTCATCATGATCATCATAAGGCTCTTTTTCATTGATCACAACTTTCCCATTAGATTCCTCTAATTGTTTCTCACTTCTAGTAATAATAACATTACAGTGCTCCCTAGGATTCAATTCAGGTTTAGCAAGCAATTTTCCACGGGGTTTGTAAGAACTACTAGCTTGTTGAGCAATTTAATTTTCTAATATTTTGTTGTGGGCTGTTAAAGATCCTACTTGTGAAGCTAATTGACTAACCATTTCTTTGAGATCTTCAATTTCCTTATTTTTATTTTGCATGAACTGATTTTGATTAGCCATCATCTTTTCAGGCATGGACTCAATGTTTGAATTCTGATTTTGATTTGGATTTGGCCTTTGGTATCCATTGTTTTCAGTTTGTCCCCATACATTACTATTGTTTTTCCAAGATAAGTTGGGGTGATTTCTCCATCTAGGGTTGTAGGTTCCAGAATAGGGATCATTGTTTCTACCTTGATTATAGTTCCCTAATGCATTAACATGTTCACTACCCTGATCAGCATTGACTTTACAATCTTCAGAAACATAACCATTGTTACCACATATATCACAAACAACATATGAAGAAATAACAGCAGTTTGTATCTTAAATGAATCAAATATGTTGCATAAAGAGTCTACCTTCTCTACCAAGGTGCGCCAACCATCACTTTCATTCTTACCTTGGGAAGGTTTATAAAGCACTCCTCTCTCTAAAGTCCACTGGTTATGATTCAAAGCCATCTCTCCAAGAAATTTGAAAGCATCATCAATGGTTTTGCTCATCAGAGCTCCTCTTGTAGTAGCATCAACAGTTAGTCTGGTATTATAAAGTAAGCCATTGTAAAAAGTATAAATTAAAAACCAATTTTCAATGCTATAGTGAGGACACTTCCGTTGTAAATCATTGAATCTCTCCCATGCCTCACTGAAAGATTCACCAGGAAATAAGAACTAACCTAATTTCTTATAGTGAGTTCCTATTATTCAATTTTAGGGTTCCAAGTTCTCAAGCAAGTCACTTTTCAGTCTATTGCGAAAACTCTAGAATCATGCATGATAATAAGAAAACTATGGAGAATCATAGAGCAATCTATCACATAAGTAGAATTATCATAATTAAACTATTCTGACGAAAATAAAAGTTATCTAGTCATTAAGAAATCAGAGGGAATTACTCCCCCATGTCCCACAAAAGGTTTCAGCTAGCATGGAGAAAAGATTACAATAAACCATAGTTTCTAGCGATCAAAAATCGAAAAGAAAGGGGAAGAACGAATAACCACACGGCTGTAATGAAAATTACAGCCGTAATAATCAAGCGTGAACAGTGCGGTTGCTGGGTTCTTCGTCGATTTCTCCTCCGATCGAGATCCTTTTGAGTTGAAACTTCTAGGGTATGTTCTCTGGCTTCAGGCGAAGCTTCCCTTCAAATTTCACGGCCAGAGATGCACTGTACGCTTCCCGGCGGCAAACCCTAAGGTGGCAGTGTGAAAGTCAATTTCTCCTCTGTCAGTGGATGAAATTTTGGGCTTTTGGTCTCTTCTTGCTCGTCTCGTTGAAAGCTCCCTTTTTGCTTCTTACAGCTTTTGATTTTATGGTTTGGATCGTCTGCAATCGATCCCG
Organism: Costus pulverulentus; assembly: GCA_027562315.1. NCBI lineage: Eukaryota > Viridiplantae > Streptophyta > Magnoliopsida > Zingiberales > Costaceae > Costus > Costus pulverulentus. Next base: position 20,880 of record JANTFE010009385.1, read on the forward strand.
CAAAAATTGGACTCAAATTTGACCATGAAAATCACGTCTCTAGGTTGTAATTACGGCCATAAAAATGATTACGACACTGCCGTAATTTTAGTCGAGTTCTTGGGTTGAAATCTATCTGGCAATTACAGCATCGTAAAATAGGTTACGGCAGTGCCGTAATTTCATCCAAAAATTCTAGTCGAAAATCACTCCAAATTACGGCCCGTGAAAATCTTTACAGTAGTGCCATAATTTTTGAAAATCTTTCTAGATGAAAAATTCTCGAATTACGGTAGTGCTCTGATATTACGGTAGCCATTAAAATTACAGTACCATAATATAAATTACAGCCTTGCCGTAATTTGGTCTGAAGCTCCAATCTTCATGAATTTTGTCTTGGAATCTCCTCTTGATGGTGGGAATTCGTCCATGTGTCTGGATTGCTTGAAAACGCCTGAAAATCATCAAAAACCAAAAAGAGTGTAGATTCCACAATAATTGATAATAAAAGCATAAAAATAAGCAAAGGTTCATGAATTTGACACAAAAAGATATATGAAATGACATGAAATTTATTATAAATTTCAGTGTCATCAATCAAAAACTAAGAAAGGTGTAGAATCCAAGTATTTGATAAATAAGGCATAAAAATAAGCATAGAGCATGATTATGACCCAAAAATGTAGTGGATTTAGCAAGAAATATACTATGAAATTTAGAGTCATCAAAATACATAAGGCTGAAAGATTGCTTGTCCTCAAGCAAATAAAGAAAATAATAATGATTATGAAAATAAACTTTCAGATGATGAATAAATTTCTAAGATACGATTACATATGAAAAATTCACATCGAATAATAACTCAAAATTTCAAATAAATATATCGTCCTTTGAATTCAATCCTTAAGATCTATGACTCAATCAAATAAAATTTTGCAATGTGCATAAGTGGAATTTTAATCTTATGAGTACACCTAGTTTTAGCTTTGAGTCCATGATGTCTTTGTTTACAGGATTAAGAATCACAAAATCTTTTTCCACTCAAATTTCTCTCTCTCTCCTTTTTTATGCATCTTTGACATTTTCTAAAATGAATACCACCTTTCTTCTGGTGACATATTTAGAATATATTGGTCGCATAACCAACATAATAAAACTCATATCTCTTTAAGTAGAAAGAATTCTTCTTGAGATAGCGGAGTTAATGTCAAAGAATCTCTCTTATGGCATGCACTTACATGGATACATACTTTTTATTGAACATCAACTCTTGTCTTAGGCACCATTGCAAGTACAATGCCAAGAAGAGGAGTTATTCTTTTCAGACTTCAACCCATAACTTTAGGTACCACTGCCAATTTTTCGTAGTGCCAAATAGGAGAGTCACTTTTCTTTGTGGATTTTGGATTCTTTCTTCCCAACCAATAACAAGATGGACTTTATTGATCTAGTAGATTTAATCAATTGATATCTATCCAAAAATCACACAACATATGCTCATTTTATTCAAAAGAATTACTTCACTTTCAAATCTCATTCATTAAACAATATATTCAGCCAAAACTTCATGCATCAATCAATGGAAAATTTCAACAGATTATATCAAAGAAATAAACTCATCATTTTAGGTCTATTTCCAATTCTCAAGTATCATCATGAACAGTAATTTATCATCAAGAAAAATTTTGGCATGATAACGGTAACATTTTCATGATTAAACAAACCACACAAGCATATATATCATTATTATCAAATCATACTAAAATCATTAACACCAAATCACATATCATACTAAACAGAATATCAATCCCAAATATCAAAATATCAGGTACAACCATATCGAATCATCATCAAACAGCAAATGTCAAATCATGTTATACAACCCAATTGAAAGTATGTACCAGTAAAAACTAGTCGAGGACAAGAAGTGGCCGACACAAGAAGCATGAAAATGATGCTCACAAAGGTCTACTCATCAGAGTCCGTCTCTTCGTCGTCTCCCTCAGCCTGAGGGGCATCCATGGGATCATGAGAACCTCACTCTCCTGCATCTCCATAAATACCACGTCTCCTGGTATCCTTGAAGCCAAAGCGAACATAGAAAAAGTTGCCCATCTCTTCCATGTAGTTCCCCAACGCCTCGACGTCCTGGTGGATGTGACTCATGGTATCGGTCATCCTCTCCATGGACCCCATCATCCTCTCCATGCGCTGCTCCTGCCGGTACATCTGGGCAGAGAGAGCCTGAAACCCTGGGTCTCGATAGCACTGCCAATCACTCTGATCTGGGGCAGCTCGATGTGAGGAAGATCCGGTGGCTCCGTGCTGTGGTGGATCGGCGTCTCTAGGAGGTGAGTAGTCCATATCCATCCCAAATGAGTCATCACTCCAAGCAGGAGGTGGTGGTGGCACTGAGGTCTCTGGTGCAGGAGTGGCATAAGAAACACAGCTCGGTGACAACTTCCAATTTTCTTGATTTTGCACTGTAGTCCTTCCTGTGTTCGGCAGTGGCAGGGTTGGAAGCCCAGGCTAAAGAATCAAGCAATATGTATCTCCATCTCGGACAATCATCTTCATGGAAATGCAAAATTCAATGTCAATCCTTGCATTGCCCCTAGCTACCTCAATCCCATAGGGCTCAATCCCCAAGTATAATGCTATAGGAGTAAGAAATCCTCCTATCACTATTTTGCCTTTCTTAGCCCTAGCCACCTTATCCAAATGTTTCATAAAGAAGAAAGCCACATCCACAATATATCCATGAAACATGCACCAAAGAAAAAATAACTCAGTATGACGAACCATACCATCGCTATCTCCTTGCCCGAAGATGCTATGTGCAAGAACGCGATGGGCATATCTGATGCATGGGTTTGAAATACTTGTGGCTCTTGCTAATGAAGGTGAAAATCAGGTCTCTGCTGTGATCTGATTCCAAAAGACATTCTCAATAAATCCAATTGGTGGCTCAGTGCGTCCCCTCTCTGGAAGATGGAATATGCGTCGAATATCCTTGAATGTGAGCCTCTTATTTTCGTTAGCCATCCTGAATCTGATTTCTCCTTCAGCTGAACGATCTTCATACTCATCCCAATCCACCTCTAAACTACTAAGAAATTCCAACACTATAGCTAGATAGGTTTGAGGAGTCATGTCAAAAAATTGTTTTGTAGCAATGCGGTCAAACATCCACAACACATCCTCTTTCAATCCCAAGAGCTCCAATGCTCGTGTATCAGTATATTTGGTTTTAACAATGCATCTGGTAAGAAGTTGATTATATCTTTGTTCCTGAACTTCAACCTTGAAGATGATACCAAAAGGGTTTGGTGGAGGCACTGGAGCTTCAGCCAGGGCCTTCCCCTTCCTCTTAGAAACCATTCTCTTGACCGGTGACATGATGAAAGAAGCAAAAGATTTCAAAGTTAAGAAAAAATTGGAATGAACAGCGTTTTTACCAAAGGGGCGAACAGGGTTGGATTCAAGCTTCAAATCTGAGTTTCTAAGCTGGAATGGAGCTTTCAAACAACTTGAGGGATGATCTTCTACCTCCTTCAAAGCCTTCTAGAGTTGTAAGCAGCTCAATCGAAGCTTGGACGAGGAAGAACGAGCAGGGGCAAAATCCGACGGAAAAACAGCGTCTGAGCTCGATTTGAGCTCGAAAATCCTCAAATCTCGTGTGGAAATAGCTATAAATTAGTTAGGAAAGGTCGCAAGAGGGTTAGGGACGCAAGGAATCAAAGAAATCCAAAAGTCAGCGCGATTTGGAGTGAAGAAACCCTAAAAACATGGCGCCAAACCCTAAATACGGTACCGTAAAATCGCAGCAAACTCTCTGCAGAGAAAAATGTCAGATTACGGCACCATGGAGTCAATTACAGCACTACCATATTTCTTTCAAAATATCTAAAAGTTTATGTAAGAAAATGTTCCATTTTTATGGTACCATGAAAAGCATTAGGGCACTACCATAATCTCCGCAAAAAGTCAAAAACTTTATGGTCAAAATTGTTCGAAAATACGATATTGTGAAAATCACCACAGCATTGCTGTAATATGCTCAAAAATCTCAAAACTTTCTGGATAAAAATAGACAGAAATTACAGCCTGTAAAATTTATCATGGTGGTGCCGTAATCCAAGTAAATCTTTCTGTTGAAAATCAATATGGAATTACGGTACTGTAATAAAAATTACTGTAGTACCGTAATTTGTAAAAAATCAAGAAAATCTCTGAAAAACGTACCTAAAAAACGAGAAGAAGAAAAATTAATCATAAACAAAACAAATTAAGACAAAAACAAACCCAAAACAAAAGAAAAAGTGCTTGGGTTGCCTCCCAAGAATCGCTAATTTAAAGGTCATTAGCTTGACCGTTTTGCACTCAGATTTGCTCGTGGTTCATCAAGTAGAAAATTCTCTCCTTCTTCAATCTGCTCCTCATGGTAGTAGTATTTCAATCTTTGGTCATTAACTTTTAACACTTCCTTCTTGTCACACTAACTATCAACTGCTCCATCTCCATATGGATAGGTTTTCTTAACCTGAAAAGGTCCAGGCCATCGAGATTTAAGCTTACCGGGAAAAAGTCTAAATCTAGAATTAAACAAAAGAACAAAGTCACCTGATTTGAACTCCTTCCTGAGTATGTGTCAATCATGCCATCTTTTAGTCTTCTCCTTATAGATCCTTGCGTTTTCATAAGTAGAGAGTCTAATCTCATCGTGCCCATTCAATTGTAACTTTCATTTTTCACCTGGACTCTTCAAGTCGAAATTCAATGCTTTGATCGCCCAGAACGCTTTATGCCCGTGCTCTACAGGAAGGTGACATGATTTTCCATAAATCAATTGAAAAGGAGACATACCTATTGGTGTTTTGAAAGCAGTCCGTGTTGGGGTATGCCCTTAAGGCTAATGTTTGAGGCCTTGGGATTCTATGAGTATCATGTGTATAAACACTTATGTTTATAAAGGCAATGGTTGTTATTCAGTTTGTTACATTGTCTGCTGCAATAACCGTACTTCTGAATAATGTCTCAAAGCTGTTCAGCTAGGCTGACATGCTATATGTCCTTAGTCGAGATATCTTGGTGAACATGAGACAGCCTTGATATGATTGAGACTAA